>PVJS01011371.1:0-45904 GCA_004027185.1 Glis glis | reverse complement strand
CTTTATTTTGAAACAGGGTCTCGCTAAGTTGCGGAGGGCCTCACTAAGTAGCTGAGGCTGGCCGCGAACCCAGATCCTCCAGTCTCTGCCTCCCAAGTACTGGGATTACAAGCGAGCGCCACCATGCCCGGCGTAATCATTTCTTTCTTTCTTTTTTGTTGTTTTTTTTTTTTGCGGTACCGGGGATTGAACCCAGGGGCATTCTACCTCCGCGCTACACCCCCGGCCCTATTTTTTTATACTTTATTTTGAAACCGGGTCTCACGAAGTTGCGAGGGCTTCACTAAGTAGAGAAAGAGAGAGAGACAGGAAGAAAGAGAGAGAGAGAGAGAGAGCTGAGGTTGGCCTCGAACCCGGATCCTCCGGTCTCCGCCTCCCAAAGTACTGGGATTACAAGTGTGCGCCACCACGCCCAACACTAATCATTCCTTTTCTGTTACCTTTTTTACTGTTCTTTTTCTCATGATCCTCATCATTAGTATAGTTGACTTCCATTTGTTGCGTGCTTACTATTTAGAAAGCACGTAAGAAATTTACCGATTATAGCCAGGTGTGGTGGTATACACTTGTAATCCCAGTACTTGGGAGGCTGAGACAGGAGGATCGCAGGTTCGCAGCCAACCTCAGCTATTTAGTGAGGCCCTCCACAACTTAGTGACACCTTGTTTCAAAATAAAGAATAAAAAATAGGGCTGGGGGTGTAGCTCAGAGGTAGAATGCCCCTGGGTTCAATCCCCGGTAGCGCAAAAAAAAAAAAAAAGAAAAGAAATTTACCTATTATTAATCAGAACAATCTTTGGAGCCAGACTGCCAAGTTCAAATCCAGGTTCACCTCTTACTAATGGCTTGAACCTCTCCATCTCTCAGTTTCCTCATCAAAAAGGGAATAATCATAATAATATGCACCTTATACAGTCATGAGGATTGAACATGATAACCTATGAAAAGCATTTAGAAGCATATGTGGTATGTAGTACTTAACAAAGGTGAGCTTTTATTATTATTTCTCCATCTTGAAAATCAGGAAACTAAGCCAGAGCAGATTAAGAAAGACGAACAGCCAGGTGCTGTGGCTGCATACCTGTAATCCCAGTACTTGGGAGGTGGAGGTAAGAGGATTGCAGGTTCAAGGTCACCCTCAGCAATTTAGCAAGACCCTCAGCAGTTTAGCGAGACCTTGTTTCAAAATAAAAAATAAGAACCAGGCGTGGTGGTGCATGTTTGTAATCCCAGTACTTGGGAGGCTGAGACAGGAGGATCACAGGTTTGCAGCCAGCCTCAGCTACTTAGTGAGGCCCTCCACAACTTAGTGAGACCCTGTTTCAAAATAAAGAATAAAAAAATAGGGCTGGGGGTGTAACTCGGAGGTAGAATGCCCCTGAGTTCAATCCCCAGTACCGCAAAAAAGATAAATGAATAAATAAATAAATAAAATTTTAAAAATTAAAAATATAAAAGGGCTGGGGGTATAATTTAGATAAAATCGTCAAGATACAAACACACAATATAAATAAAAAAATGAACAAACAAACAAACAAATAAATGAAACGTGACCAAGGTCACACATTCTAAATGTGTTTATGCTAAGGTTATAATATTTCTTAGGAAGTTTATAGATGCCTACTCTGATGTCCATGGAAAAATAAATAGAATAAACCATATTTCAGCCTTTTATATAAATTATAAATCTGTAACTTCCCCAAGATATATTTTGTGCTAACTAGCCTCCCCCTACTTCAGATTGCAGAGAGTAGATAATGCAGAGTTAAATAAAATTTCTGCGTCTAATTTTTACTGACCTCAGGCAAGTGGACCATCTGAAAGGCTGCTATCCTGATAATATCGTCAAGGTACAAACACACAGAAGGCGTGGAGATTCCTTATCTCACCCTCTGCTAAATATCTATTCTCAACATTCCCAGTCACTGGGAAGCGGACTATTAATCCTTTCTCCTATCTCTCCACCCTCATCACTCTCCACAAATTGGTACATGAGAGATAGTGAATGTAGATGGCAATTCACAGAGCAGGAAATGATCTCCACAGGTATCCCTGATGCAGAAAGCTGCCCATTCCCCAAGAGGAAGGACCAGATGAGTCCTGCTCAAGTGGATTCGAAGTCACAGCAGCAAGCTGGACACGGTGGCATATACCTATAATCCCAGTACTTGGGAGGCTGAGACAGGAGGATCCCAGGTTCAAGGACAGCTTCAGCAACATAGCAAGACTCTCAGCAACTTGGCAAGACCCTGTTACAAAACATAAACATAAAAAGGGCTGGGGGTGTAGCTTGGAGGAAGAATGCCCCTGGGTTCAATCCCCAGTACCCCAAAAAAACAAAAGCATATAAAAAAAGAACAAAGTCACAGCAGCAAAACTCTTAAAATGTGGACCATTTCAAAATTACCTTCAGTAGACTTATCATTTCATTTTCTTGGCCTTTACTCAAGTCAGAAGCAACATCACCCTCTCTCCATCCCACTTTTGAAGTGACACGATCATGCTATTATTTGTTTATTAATTGTTTATTTATTTTATTTTTATTTTTTTATATTTATTATTTTATTTATTATTATATGTATTATTTATAATTGTTTATAATATTAATTGTTTATTTGCAATTGGGCATGGTCTGTGAAGATAACAGGGCAAGTTTCTGAATGTAGATAGTTTTAAGTTGAAGCATCATTGTGTTTCAATTGCAGATGGGCCTCTAGACATAGATGTGAGCTTACCTTTGAAAGATACTACCATGTTTACATAACTTGAGGAATGCACCTGAACTTCTTGGGAGGGGGTTGAGGTGGGTGGGGTCAAGTCTAGATGTGTTATGGAAACTGCTTTTAGAGAAAACAAGGTATTAGACCAGAAACTGAAGTGTAAAGTTGCTTTCAATAGCTAGTTTTGGGGATTTTTTTTTTTTTTGCGGTACTGGGGATTGAACCCAGGGACATTCTACCTCTGAGCTATACCCCCAGCCCAATTTTTTATTCTTTACTTTGAAACTGGGTCTCACAAAGTTGCGGAGGGCCTCACTAGGTAGCTGAGGCTGGCCGCGAACCCAGATCCTCCTGTCTCAGCCTAAGAAGTACTGGGATTACAAGCCTGCACCACCATGCCCGGCTTAGTTTCTGTGATTTTATACAACAGAGTAAGGGTGTGTGTTGCTGAACAGGGTTAGTAAACATTTTTTGTAAAGGGACAGATGGTAAATATTTTAAGGTTGGCAGACCATAAGATCTCTGTTATCAATATTCAACCCTGCCATCTGAGGCAGGAAAGCAGCCACAGATAATACATAAACAAATGACCATGACTATACACCAATAAAACTTTATTTACGTAGGGTGTGGTGGCGCACACTTGTAATCCCAGTACTTGGGAGGCTGAGACAGGAGGATCGCAAGTTCGTGGCCAGCCTCAGCTACTTAGTGAGGCCCTCTGCAACTTAGTGAGACTCTGTTTCAAAATAAAGAATAAAAAATAGGGCTGGGGGTGTAGCTCAGAGGTAGAATGCCCCTGGATTCAATCCCTAGTACCGCAAACAAACAAACAAACAAACAAACAAAGGAACAAAAACTTTATTTACAAAACCAGTTTGTGGGCTGACTTTAGTGCCTTCAGGCCATAATTCGTAGATCCTGTACCTTCTGGGCTGGGCATTTTATATACATTTTCTCAATTTCTCAAAGCCATGAACATCAAGACACAATCTAGTTAAGCTAACTGAGTTAAATTATGTGCACATAGTGAAGAAATTTTTCTTTTTTTTGGTCATCCAGTCAGTAATGATAAATAAGACTGACCCCAGACTTTTCCACAAGAGCATTCAATACTAGAAAAAGACAAAGGAGCATCATCAAAGTTGTAAGGGAAAATGTGACTCATGAACATGATGTTGTTCAAGAAGTTGTCAAAAGAAAAGCCTCAGACAGCCCTTCTGACAACGTGAAATAACTCAAGGAATAGAGGCCCATAAGTACTGCTGAAAAAAACTGTGGGTAACAAAATTCCACATAGTGACAAATCAGAATAAAGAACTCCGGAATAGATATTCTGTGATAAAAAGGATTCATAGAAAACATAAAACACATTTGAATATAGAGCCAAATGTAGAACCAAAACCAGGTTCCAAGCGACCATGGGAATTATGTATAAAATGTGAACATTAGGGGGGTCCAAGATGGCGACTAAGGGAGATACCACGTTACGATCTCTCTGAGACTTGGGTCTCAATTGCCGTGAAAGCAACTGCTCGACAAGAGAAGAAAGGAACAAAAACTTGAACTAAACAACAAAAAATTTGAAACATGACGGAATCAAAGCCAGAAGACAAAACAGAGGAAAGTAAAAAGCTCCAAGCGCCTTACCTGAGGAAAAGCAGCGGCGCCATCTTGGTCGGACCGTGCCGTCCTCTACCGGCATTGCGGCTTCCACACGCTGCTGGCAGAGAAGCCAGAGACCTGTGGTGAGTTCAGCAGCTGCAGGTCAGCAGAGACAAAAGCAAGCAGCGGCTCGATCCATGCTCAAGAGACCAAACAGCAGCAGCTACAGCAGCTGCAGTGGCGCCATCTTGGCAGGACCTTACTGATGTCTACCAGCATTGTGGCTTCTACACAAGACCAACAGAGATGCCAGCGACCTGCTGTGAATGCAGCAACTGCAGAATAGCAGCAGCGACTCACTCCACACACGACACAGACCCAAACTACTGTGTTGGCAGAAGCGACAGCAGCGCCATTTTGGTCAGACCACACCGGCGGCTACCAGCATTGCAGCTTCTGCAGGCCACCAACAAAGAAGCCAGGGGCCTTTTCTAAAACCAGCACTGCAGAGCATCAGCGACAAAAGTGAGCAGCAGTTCGATCCATGCTTGGCAGAGTCCCCAGTGCCCGGAGGCCTGACCAGAACCTGCGGCAGCGGCTGAGCCTACCCCCTCACCTAGAGATTAAGAGCAGTGCTCAACAAGACCGTAAGTCAACGAGCCGCCCCAGGGGGAGACCACCCAGCACGGCCACAGGGACTCGCGGGGTCTGAGACGGTGTGCATTGTCCCGGCAGAGGTGGGAGTGGGGTCTCCGGTGGGATGCAGTAGATACATGGATAAGCAGACAGTCCCTAACGCCATTTGGGTGAGACAGACATGCAGCCCACGGGTCGCAGCACCTCATAAATGCATTTTCTGCATCTATTTAAATGATCATGTGATTTTTGTCTTTAGTTCTGTTTATGTGGTGGATAACATGGATTGTTTTTCGTATGTTGAACCAGCCTGGCATCCCTGGAATCAACCTGACTTGGTCATGATGTATGATTTTCGTGATGTGGTTTTGAATGTGCGTTATATTTTGTTTAGAAGTTGGCATCTAAGTTCATCAACGATATAGGTCTATAGTTTTCTTGAGCTGTCTTTATTTGGTTTTGGTATCAGTGTTATGTTAGCTTCATAGAATGTATTTGGGAGAGTCCCATTTCTTTCTATTTCACAGAATAGATTGAGGAGTATTGGGATTAGTTCTTCTAAAAAGGTTTTATAAAATTCACCTGGGAAACCATCTGGACCTGGGCTTTTCTTTGATGGTAGGCTCCTTATTGCTGTTTCGATCTCTTTGATTGCTATTGGTCGATTTAAATTTTCTATATCTTCTTGATTCAACTTAGGAAGGTTGTACGTGTCTAGAAATTTGTCAATTTCTTCTAGGTTTTCGGTTTTGTTGGAGTATAGTTTTTCAAAGTAGTTTCTGATAATCCTCTGGATTTCCGTGCTGTCAGTGGTAATATCACCTTTTTCATCTCTTATTTTAGTAATTTGGGTTGATTCTCTCTTTCTTTTGGTTAGGTTGGCTAGTGGTTTATCTATCTTGTTTATTTTTTCAAGGAACCAGCTTTTGGTTTTGTTGATTTTTTATATTGTTTTTTTTTTATTCTCTACTTCCTTATTTATGCTCGGATTTTAATAATTTCCTGTCTTCTACTGGCTTTGGGGTTAGACTGTTCTTGTTTTTCAAGGGCTTTGAGGTGTGTCATCAGGTTATATATTTGGTGATTTTCTGTTCTTCTTATGTGGGCATTCAGTGCTATGAATTTTTCTCTTAAAACTGCCTTCAGGGTGTCCCAGAGATTTTGATATGTTGTGTCTCTGTTTTCATTTGTTTCTAGGAATCTCTTAATTTCTCCCCTTATTTCTTTGACCCATTCCTCATTCAGCAGTGTGGTGTTCAGTCTTCATGTGTTTATGAGGTTTCTCTGGGTCTTCTTATAGTTGATTTCTAGTTTCATTCCATTATGGTCTGAAAAGACACAGGGGATTATGTCACATTTGACAAAATCCAACACCCATTCGTGATAAGAACTCTGCAGAGAATTGGAATAGAAGAAACATACCTCAACATCATAAAGGCAAATATACAATAGGCCCACAGCCAACATCATACTAAATGGGGAAAAACTTCGAGAGTTCCCCTTAAAAACAGGAACAAGACAAGGATGTCCACTGTCACCATTCCTTTTCAATATAGTACTTGATATTCTAGCCAGAGCAATAAGGCAAGAGAAGGAAATAAAAGGAGTACGAATAGGAAAAGAGGAACTGAAACTATCTCTATTTGCAGATGACATGATATTATACTTAGAAGACCCAGCAAACTCAACCAAAAGACTCATAGAACTGATCAACAAATTCAGCAAAGTGTCGGGATACAAAATCAATCTTAAAAAAATCAGAAGCTTTTCTGTATGCCAACCATAAATCCACTGAAAAAGAAATCCAGAAGACATTTCCACTCACGATATCCCCCAAAACAATAAAATACTTGGGAATAAACCTAACCAAAGAGGTAAAAGACCTCTACAAGGAAAATTTAAGACACTGAAAAAAGAAATTGAAGAGGATCTTAGAAGATGGAAAGATCTCCCATGCTCTTGGGTAGGCAGAATAAATATCATCAAAATGGCCATTCTTCCAAAAGTGATCTACAGATTCAATGCAATACCCATTAAATTACTAAAGTCATTCTTCACTGACATAGAAAAAATCTGTCCTTAAATTCATTTGGAACAACAAAAAACTCAGAATAGCCAAAGTAGTTCTCAGCAACAAGAACCATGAAGGAGGCATCACGATACCTGACTTCAAACTATACTACAAAGCCATAGTAATAAAAACAGCATGGTATTAGTACAAAAGCAGACACATAGACCAATGGAACAGAATAGAAGTCTCTGAAACAAATCCACACACCTACAGTCAATTGATTTTTGACAAAGGGATGTTTTGACAAACATCCACTGGAAAAAAGATAGCCTCTTCGACAAATGGTGCTGACAAAAACTGGCTAACCATATGCAGAAAGATAGAAATAAACCCCACTTTCTCACCTTGTACAAGAGTCAATTCAAGATGGATCAAAGACCTAGAAATCAGACCAGAGACCTTGCAGCTACTCGAAGAGGGCATAGGTCCAACACTTCAACACATAGGCACAGGTAAAGACTTCCTCAACAAGACCCTAAAGGCACAGAAAATTAAAATGAGGATCAATATGTGGGATTGCATTAAACTGAGAGCTTTTGTGCAGCAAAGGAAACAATCAAGAATCTCAACAGAGAGCCAACCGAATGGGAGATTTTTGCCAGCTCCTCCTCTGATAGAGGACTAATATCTAGAATATACAGAGAACTCAAAAAAATCACCACTAAAAAACCAAATAACCCAATCAAAAAATGGGCAAGGGAACTAAATAGACACTTGACAGAAAAAGAAACACAAATGGCCAATAAATGTATGAAAAAATGTTCAACATCATTAGCAATCAGAGAGATGCAAATCAAAACCACCCTGAGATTTCACCTAGCCCCAATTAGAATGGCAATCATTAAAAATACAAACAACAAATGCTGGCGAGGATGTGGAGAAGTAGGAACTCTAATACACTGTTGGTGGGATTGCAAATTAGTGCAACCACTTTAGAAAACAGTGTGGAAGATCCTCAGAACAATGGGAATAAACCTACTGTATGACCCAGCAATACCACTTCTACGCATCTACCGGAAAGAACTGAAACCAAACTACCAGACTAATGCATGTGTATCTATGTTTATAGCTGCACAATTCACAATTGCCAAACTTTGGAACCAGCTAAGGTATCCACCAACTGATGAATGGATTACAAAACTATGGGATATGTACACAATGGAATTTTACGCAGCCATAAAGAAGAACAAAATTACATCATTTGCAGGGAAATGGAGGGAACTGGAGAGTATTATGCTAAGTGAGATTAGTCAGTCACAAAGAGTGAAAAGTCAGATGTTCTCCCTAATATGTGGAAGCTAGGGAGAATGGGACTTAGAAGGGACTCCAGACAAAGGAGAAAAGTTTAGATGAGCAAGAAGGGGACCTAACTGAGAGAGATGGGAGGGGGGAAGAGGGAAACCCACTAATGCACATGATGTATATACACAAATTTATCAGAGTCAATCACTATGCTGAGCACGAAAAGGAGGGAAGGGGGAGGGAATAGGGTGGGATTTGAGGGAGGGCTAAATGAGCAATGTGTGCATGCATGCTTCTGATACCCTGACACTTATCAAATGTATAACTACAATGCACCAATAAATGAATATATTTTTAAAAATGTGAACATTATAAAAACAATAATATGGTTAATTCAAATCAGGAAGGGAAGGAAGATTGGAAGGGTTGTGAGTGCCATGGTCTAAAATAGAATCATAGCCGGGCGTGGTGGCGCACTCTTGTAATTCCAGTACTTGGGAGGCTGAGACAGGAGGATTGCAGGTTCACAGGCAGCCTCAGCTACTTAGTGAGGCCCTCTGCAATTTAGTGAGACCCTGTTTCAAAATAAAGAATAAAAATAGGGCTGGGGGTGTAGCTCAGAGGTAGAATGCCCCCAAGTTCAATCCCCAGTACCACAAAAATAAATAAATAAAATAAAATAGAATCATAATGTCTCTGACGTCCTCATATTTTTCATATACTCTTTTTAGCTTTAGAGGGATCTTTTAGAAATTGTTCCTATTGTAGTGAAGGAAATGCTTATTAGACTTTCAACAATTCTTCTGTTTCACATCTATTAAAATAAAGTGAAATTAAGTTTAATTCTTTTAATTTAGAAGACTACCTATCATGTGAACCCATTTTGTAAAAAATGTATTTCTATTTATTTTTCCAGTTTCACATTTGCAGTGTTAAAAGATGCCTTGGTAACAAAGAGTTTTTGTTGTGCTATCCTTAATAATTTCAGAATTGGAGGGATTTGAGCTGTTTCAAATTTGTTAATGCTTTTTTACATTTGCATATTAATTGAATTTATATCATAAGCAGGTAAAAAATTTTACAAAATGGTGGAGTGACTTTTATAAAGCAAAGAATAAAAAAGATTCACCCATGTTAACAGTAGTTAAATTTTTGTGTGATGATACAAATGATTGATGATTGCTTTTTTTATTTGTATATTAAAATAATTTTTAAGAAAACAACATGAATTTGTAAAAAGAGAATATATTGTTATAGAAGTTATGGAAATAGCTTTTTCCAAAAGGCAAGAATAGTCAACAATGCAAATACTAAAAAGAAGGTGAACATGATTAGGATAAATATTACCAACAGAGAAGTCAAATTAACCTTTATGAAAATCATTTCAAGGAAATGGTACAAGCAGAAACCCCAAATAAGGAAATATAGAGCAAATATTAAGTGAAGAAGTCGAAATTCTGGCTTTTTCCAAAATGAGTCATTATTTCTCAAAAATCACCTCTTGGGATAGATGATATTTCTACTCCTTTTGTGGCAAAATGAAGCTTAATGCTCTTCATCAAGGTCCTATGGCTGGTGATTACAGAGTTAGTATTTGAATGCAAGTCTGTCTAACTACCTAGCCTCTTCTCTCTCGTTATACTATGATTTGTCTGACGTTTTGGTTGGAAGAGAAGATGGTGGTTGTGATTAGAGAGAAATGGAAGTGAGGAGGATTTTTTGAGGTGCATGTTGGCAAGTGAGGAGGATTTTTTGAGGTGCATGTCTGGCCCACAGTCCCCTTTCCTGAGGATATTCTATAGTCACAGGCATGGGTGAAGATAGCTGAGCGTGTGTTGCATGGCTCTGCCACCCAGGCCACCCTGACTGGACTATGGGGGGGGGACAACCAGAGGCCAGTACTGATTGGACTTGGGTAGACCCAGCCCAAGCCTAAATCTTCTGGGAATTGCTATTGGACTGAACAGTTACTAGGTCTATCTTTTTTTTTTGTCATTCACTTGGTCTGAGGAGAATTACAGTGAGCTGAGGTAGCCATATTTGTCTATGTGTACATGGAGAGGTAGAGAACAATGAGAGAGAGAAAGAGAGAGAGAGAGAGAGAGAGAGAGAGAGAGAGAGAATGAGAATGAATCACAGGAAAAATGAAGGTGAGCATCCGTGGCATCAGAGAGAGAAAGGGATCAAGTGAGGAAAGAGAGGAGCTGATTAGACTTAGCTTCCAGTTCTGGTTCTGACCAATTGTAGCTGCACTTTTTTGTCTTAGGTAGTTCAAGTGGGTTTCTGTTACTGCCAATCAAATAGTTTTGACTAAGGAGGAAGGTAAGAATTTAGTTATATCACAGAGGACTAAGGGCGGTCTGAAACTAAAGGGTTGCCTGACCTCACCATCCCTGAGTCATTGGATACACAATTAACCCAGTAGAGGGTTCCAAGTCTACATAATAAAAAAGCATCCTGAGAAATATAGCCCAGACCCCTCTTCTCAGATGGTTTCCTTGCTCCTCAACTGGGCCAAGACAATCTCAGAAGACGGATTTCTTTAACGGATATACTAGGAAGCACCTGTAATCTAAAGAAAGTTTATGAGCTTTCTAAACCCTCATTGCAATAATCCCTCCATCCTTTTCTTGTACTAGGGGTTGAAACCCAGAAGTGTTCCACCTAAGTTACTGAGGGTCTTACTAAGTTACTGAGGCTGCCTTGAATCTGCGATCCTGTCTCAGCCTCCCAAGTACTGGGGATACAGGTGTGCACTACCATGCCCGGATAATTCTTTTCTTTTCTTTTCTTTCTTTTCTTTTCTTTTCTTTTCTTTTCTTTTCTTTTCTTTTCTTTTCTTTTCTTTTCTTTTCTTTTCTTTTCTCTCTCTCTCTCTCTCTCTCTTTCTTTCTTTCTTTCTCTCCATCTCTCTTTCTCCTCTCTCTTTTTCTTCTTTCCCTCTTTCTTTCTCTTTCCTCCTCCTCCTCTTCCTCCTCCTCCTCCTCTTCCTCCTCTTCCTCCTCCTCCTCCTCTTCCTCCTTCTCCTCATTCTCCTCTTTCTCCTTCTTTGTCTTCTTGTTCTTCCTCCTGTGTGGTACTGGGGATTGAACCTAGAGGCATTCTACCTCCAAGCTATACCCCCAATCTTTTTTAAAATTTTTTGTTTTGAAACAAGGTCTCACTGGGTTGTAGAGTCTTGCTACACTGCGGAGACTGGTCTTGAACCTGCAATCCTCCTGTCTTAGCCTCCCAAGAACTGAGATTACAAGCGTGTGCCACCATGCCTGGCTTAATCCCCCTTTATTAAAAGGAACCAGTGAGGATTCCCAGTGACTGTAATACCGACAGCTTGAGCACATGCCAGTGTTTCTCAGTCTTTGAGGGCTGGATGTTCCCTTGTTGCCCAGTGAGTTGGGTTTGGAGACCATGAGGTTTCTCATGACTATCAGGAACCTAGTCCTTCACAGAGCAACTGGAGGTGGAGACTGTAGAATTATGGTGTCAAACCTTTATTTATGGTGCAAGGTTGGTTTTACCCCCCCACTCCATGCCATTCATTTATTCATCCTTCATCATCACAGCTCTTCTGAAAAGTCTCATGTCTATAAATTTATTGGCTGGAAGAGTGATGATATCAAGATCATAAGCGTAAACCTCAAGGAGGTTAGCACTTAGCATTACCCTGAGTTGAGGTGACGGCTATCAATCCAGTCTTACACTTGACAAATTGCTTGCCTTTGATAGCCATTGAAGATCTCCTCAGGGCATGACCCACCTCACCAGTGCTTTGGAGGACCATCCTCTTCCCAAAGATTTGTAATAGTTTCATTTGTCAGATCTTCTCTCTTAAAAACCCAGCAGTCATGGAGTTTTTCAGTGAGGGACTGATAATTCAGTGTGGTGGATGAACTTTGGCTCTCAGATGGAGTGTGACACCAGTGCCATCCCTCGACACACTTTATGCCCTCAGCCAGCATTTCCTGCACATTAGATCACATTCTAATGCGTGGAGAACATCTAGTGTTCAAGGCGATGTGTGCAACTCAGCTGTTGTAGATTTAAACGCTATGATGCATTACAAAGTGCTACATGTCACCCCAGGTTGTATTCACCTCCATCATGGTTTAGGCTGATGGGATGCAACATAACAGGATGTGGCAAGCTGGGAGATGTACAATGCAGCGTTACGTGTCCTGCCTGCAAAGCAGCATGTGCTCAGTGGGAGCAGAACATCACGACAGAGTGCCCGGCTCTCCACCAATCCTGCATCTGCCAGTGGTCTGGGGGGAGCTGGCTTGCTTCAGTAATAGGCTCTCTTAAGACTTTAGAAGCCACTGCTTAATTCCAAGCAACATTCGATCAGCAACTGCTCTCAAAAAAACCAATTCTATCAGCAATTGCTTTCACAAAACGAAGCACATCAGCCTAAAGCTACCTCAGGGAAGAGATGGGGCTGGAATTGCATTTCTGTGGTTAGATGAGGTGTGCTTGAGATCTTGGCATTTGCCTCGACTTCTGAAGGTCCTCATGAGGGCAACTTCCTATATAGCTTCTGCATGTGTTTGCCACATTCGTATTTCACTTTGAACATGATCAAGTCGCTGATGCCAAAGAGCCGACACAGGGCTATTGTTAGCCTAGAAGTCATCTTTTATAAATTAGAAAAGGGCACCACTTTTTCTACCAGGTGCCTATGGAGTGCATTTCTGAAAATAGCCACTTGCTGTCCAGAGAATTCCAGTTCATGGTCATTTGAAAAGGTCTCTAACCAATCTCTTCCCTGAAGACCCTTTGGTCAGGCTATCCATTTCTTGCCCATTGGCATTGCTTCTTGAACATGTCCACTTCCGTGCAGGGCCCTCTTTGGAGGAAACTTACACTGAAAATGAAGGGGATGTTTAAAATTCCATGCTCTCTAGAGCACTCACTTCCTGAAGATAGGTCCAATGTATGTTTACAACAGTGAAAAGGATGTTCTGAGCTCTCACCAAGTAAAAGGTACTCAATCATCATTAATAAACGAAGTGTCCATGCTTATAAATAATTGGCTTTCTCTGTTATAAAATAATGTTTATTAAAGAAACATTGAAAAGTTCTTAAAGTAGAAAGTAGAAAGCTAAAATAATTTATAGCCCTACCACTCAGAGATGTTCCCTATAAGTTTTCTTCCAATTTTCATAATAGGCATAAATATGCATTTAAAAAACTCTTGAGATTATATATGTGTAATTTTGTGCCCTTTTTATCTACTTAATGTAACATTGTTTCCTGGTATAAATTACTAGCACAAGAAGTATTAGGTCAGAGGGGAATTTGTAAATCATATAATACAGATGGTCAAAGTACAAGGATATTGTCTTGGTTTGAAATCTTAGCAACCTCTCAGGCCAGTGCAGAACAATCCATCACCTTCCCCTGAGAAGGACACAGGCTCATTAGAGGAAGTAGCTCACAGTGACTAGAGGCTGAGAGTGACATTCCTGTTTCATTCACCAAGTGACTGGGACAGTAAATATTTCCACTTTCAAGTCTCAGTTTTCATCTCTATGAGTTGAACTAGAAAATTACTACTTCCAGAATTCTAAAGATCTTGTTGAAGAGGCACAAGACACCCAGAATTGACTCCCAGGCTTCCTTGCATTCACTCTTTTTTGCTTGCCACAGAAACAGGTTGTATTAGTTCATTTTCTATTACTACAACAAAATACTTGAGGCTGAGTACTTATAAAGAAAAGAGGTTTATTTAGCTTACAGTTTTGGAGGCTGAAAGTTCAAGCAGCCTAGTGCTGGCTTTGGAGAGGCCCCCCTCAGCTACATCACCTCATGGCAGATGGCAGGCACCATAATGGTGGGAGTTTGCACAGGAGATCACATTGCCAGACAGAAGCAAAGAGGCTGGAGAATGGCCAGGTTCGTTTTTTTATTATAACCATCTCTCAAGAACTAACTCAGCCGGGCGTGGTGGCGCACACTTGTAATCCCAGTACTCGGGAGGCTAAGACTGGAGGATCCGGGTTCGCGGCCAGCCTCAACTACTTATTGAGACCCTCTGCAACTTAGTGAGACCCTGTTTCAAAAAGAATAAAAAATAGGGCTGGGGGTGTAGCTCGGAGGCAGAATGCACCTGGGTTCCATCCACAGTACTGCAAAAAAAAAGAGAATAAAAAATAGGGCTGGGGGTGTAGCTTGGAGGTAGAATGCCCCTGGGTTCAATCCCCAGTACCTCAAAAAAAAAAAAAGAACTAACTCATGGTCCCATGAGAACTACTTTAATCCCTTCAGAGGGTAGGCCCCAAAGGACCTAAAGACCTCCCATTAGGCCCCACCTCTTAAAGGTCTCACCACCGCAACACTGCTACATTGAGTATTAAGCTTCCAATGCATGAAACCTTGGGGGACAAACCACATCCTAACCATAGCACGTGTCTTTCTACTTCATGCATATTCTTGCTACAGATTGGAAAAGAGGTTATCGGGTTAGAAGCAGAAGTGAAGGGTGACAGGAAAAATGCTACAGAAGCCTGGTGCTCTGTTCCATTTTCTAAATTCTCCTTAATTCCCAAGGTCGTTTCTTAGGGGAAGTTGGGACTAGAATGTAAACTTCTTCTTGTAAACCTGCCCAATGCAGTAGCCACTAGCCACACATGGCTATTTATATTTGACTTACTTAAAATTGAATACAATTAAGCATTTAGTTTCTCAGTCTCACCAGCCACATGTCTATATAGAACGTTGCCATGACTGAAGAAAGTTCTATGTACAGTGCTACTTAAAATTCCTCTTCCATAGAGAATAGTAATGTATATCCCTAGGATTCTGAAGCCTCTTCCAGAACTTGATCAGGGGAGAAATTTCTTTGATATCTCTTGTTTTCTTTCAAAAGCTTGTGTGAGCCAGGCGTGTGCTACCACATGCCAGTACTTGGGAGGCTAAGACAGGAGGATTTCAGGTTCAAAGCCAGCCTCAGCAACTTAGTGGGGTTGACAGCAACTTAGTAAGACCCTAAGTAAATAATAAAATCAGTCTGGGGATGTAGCTTGAGGAACGCAGCTTTTGCTATACTGAGGGTATTGCTCTCTCTGTTGCCAGTGACGAGCCTTCCTGCCTCGCCAAACCACTGTGGAAGGGAAGGGGCTGTTGAAATGAAGTGGTTCATAATTACTCCCTGAGAGTGATAGATGCTCCAGCTTCTCCAAGAACCTCCACCTGCACCCAGCAAAGCATCGTGATGCACAGAAAACATCTAGGGTCATTTCAGCAGGTCTTTGCCATTTTTTTTATCCATGCTGTGACAACCTGGCCAGCTGGGTAGATGCAGGTTGAATTTGTTAACCAGATTAAAGATTCTGCATCCTACCAATCACTGAGATCCTAGCATTCTCTCCTAAGATGCAGCTCCCAGGCAGATTTCTTCAAGCCCAATGCTGGAATTTGGTTGCTGTAGGCCAGGTGTTTTCAGAATCACTTGGAGAAGTTATTAAGAATGTAAATCCCCTCAGATTCTGATCCAATCTGAATTTTAAACAAGGGCCTTCAGTAATTATATTACATATGGTCTCCAGTTACTCAACACCTACTGTACTGTATGTTGAGCACAGTCCTGGGTACCAGAGATATAAGGTAAATAATCATTTCTAGAATCCTAAGGTTGGAAGCAACCTCCAGGAATCTAGAGCCCATCCCTAAATCTTAAGTGCATTCAGTTGTAATCTAGACTGAGCCCACCTCTGATGCATGAGAGCGATTTGTTGATGATTTGGCCTGTTTTTTCCAAAGTAGTTCTTTTTTTTTTTTCATCTAGCAAAGGCAGCATCATGATCTCCAACAAAGATGTCCAGAATCATATGTAGAGAAATGAACATATTTACAGAGCATGGAGGGGGCTTGTGTTGGGATTTATAGCCCCCTCTGCAGTTCTAAAGTGTTGAAGAGAATTAGATCAAATATCTGTGTAGTCTCCTGTTTGAGAATCTAAAACATCAAAATTTGTGTTTAGTTCAAATTCCACATTCTGCAGTTGAGGGTTTTTCCTTCTTTGTGTTCAGGAGAGATAGTTAATTTCCATTCTCAAAAACAAAACAAAACAAGGAAATGTCCCACAACTTTGAAAGTCCTTATGAATGTAATATGCAGATTTATGGCCCTGGGTAAATATTTTCTTTTCCTTCACTTTCCTCTTAGGTGCTATTTTCAAACACAAATCACTCTTGCTAATTTCTGGAACTCCTCCAATTTACCCATGCCTATTCTAGGATAAATATTCTGGACAAAATAAGGTCCTAACCAGTGCTACAGAGTTGGATTCCACTAAAACTGCACCAAAGCCATCCAATTTCAACTGGCCCATTGGTTTTTCTCTAACCTGGGGCCCAACACCTGTTTGTCTATTATTGTCGCCCTTGCTCAGACCCCTCTACTAAGATTCTCTCAGCATTCAACTGTTGCAAATATATCATCTATAGGAATTGTTATTGCAAATATTTGTTTCAATTAATTAGCAATGGCCTTATGATGAAGCCTGACTGCATTTTTCTATTGTAACCATGTGGTTGCTCTAGCCCCAGGGTGATGCACAGCCCAGCAACATTCCTTAACGATCCTCTTAATTACACAGTTGGGGTAACCATTCTGTCTAAAAAATCTGCTTTGTAATTACAAAATCACCAGCCCAGCCAGCCGTGCTGACCCATCAATCGCTTGCATTCCACTGTGTCCTTAAAATGTGCGCTGTCTTCTCTCCAAATGACAGGGAAGCTTTGGAAACTGGTGAGAGTGAGGTGCAGCTGCTCCTATAATAAAAACGTCTCTGCCCAGGGCTGCTCCACCACTAGGTTCTTTCTTTACCTCCCTCCATCTTTTCCTCCACAATAGCCTAAAAAACACAAGGGAATTCATCCCCTTGTTCACATCCATCTGCACAAATAGCTCATTGCAGTAATTTAGCATAAGCCCTAAAAAGCAATTAAGGCCCCTCAGGTTGACTGGCCTGGTTCCTTAGATGTGGAGGCTGTTGTCAAAATTGTCACCTCACTTCTTCCTTTTTACTAACCAGATTTGTATCATCAGCTCCCAAATCAACATGTGGCCCTTTGTTAGTCTGCACACTACCTTGGATGGTTTGTGGGCACGTTGGTCTCCTCCATTGTACTGGGGGTTATGGGGATGCTCGCAGCTAAACTATGAGCACAGTGACTGGCTCATAGTACAAGCTCGATGGATCTTTGCTGTTAAGTCTTGGCAAATGAAAACCTGGCAAATTCTTAATTTCTCTGCATGTCACATGTTTACACTTTGGAGACTCCTGCTGGTTAATTTGTCCTGACTGGTATGTATGTGAGGAAATCTTAGGAACTGGGTTAAATATGTTCAGTTTGAGTGTTGGTTAAGGAAGCTCCCTTTTTACTTCACAGAATTACTATTTGACTATGTAATGAGAATTCCAAGTATCTAGAGTACCCTCAGCATATTCTTCCCTATTGTAAAAGTATGGTAGCTTCAGGTGTCCTTTGTGAACTGGTGTCCCCTTGAGCCATGGGCATGGTGGGTCCTGAGGATTTGTACCCTAGACTACCTCTTCTTGTGGAGACCCTGCCTTCTGTAGCAAAGGAGGTTGGCTGGGAGCTTTTCCTCATGTTGTGAGATATGTTATTTGAATTAAAAGGGAAAGCTCAGGGAAATACCAACCGTCATTCATTGTTGGTGAGAAATGCAAAATGGTACAGTCAACTTTGAAAGACAGTTTGGCAGTTTCTCACAAGGCTAAACATAGTCTTTCCGTTTAACCTAGGAATCACACTTCTAGTTACTTACCTAATTGACTTGAAAACTTATTTTCACACAGAAACCCGCACATAAATGTTTATAGCAGCTTTATTTATAATTTACCCAAACTGGAAACAGCCAAGATGTCCTTCAATGGAAGAATGGATAAATAAGCTGTGGTATATCTATGCTCAGGAATATTATTCTGTGATAAAAAGAAATGAGCTACTAAGCCACAAAAATACCTAAAGGAGCTTTAGAGTTCCTAAATAGAAAAAAAAACAGCTAAAAAATTACACATTATATGATTCCAATTATATGACTTTCTGGAAAACATAAAAGCATACTGCCAAAAAAAAATTATCAGTGGTTTTCAGGGGCCCCAGGGGAGGATGAGAAGGCAAATAATTGAAGCATAGGGGCTTTTCTAAGGCAATAGAATGAATCTGTGTTACACTGCAATAGATATATGACATTACGCATTTGTCACAACAATAGAACTTTACAAAGAATGGTCCTTAATGTATGTACATTTTAAAAATAATTTAGAAAATTGAGGCGTCCAGACTGTGACAGGAGAATTCGACTATATTACAAATGTAGGAAACAATATGATGGAGGGGGGCAGTAGAAAAGATGCTGATCCAAGTGACTTTGGAAATTAGGAGAATCTGCAAGACTAAAGACAAAAGTAACTGGACATAAGCATTGCATTCTAATTGATCAAGCACTGTATCTATACAAACTGATAAACTGTCAACACGGGGGTATGAATGAATAGTACCAACACTGCTATACACATATACTCGAAGTGAACAATTAAGTGAATAGCAGATAGTGGAAGCCAAGTTTATCTCCACTCAAAAGGAAATTTACAGATCAGCAAGGAGAGGAACCTGGACTGATGCAGATGGTAAAGGATTGAGCTGTAGACAGAAGTGTGAACTCATGTTTGGCTTAACATAGACACAGGTGACTACATATAGAAATATGTATAAATATGAGTTAGTATATACAAATATAGTTTTTGCTTTATCAACTAAGAGGGCCTAAAAGAAACAATACCCCAGTAACAACAAGCACACCTAGGATCCAGAGCTTGGTTTCTAATATTCTTTTGTGTGTGTGTGTGTGTGTGTGTGTGTGTGTGTGTGTGTGTGTGTTACTGGAGATGGAACCCAGGGGATGTTCTACCTCTCAGCTACACCCCCAGACCTACTTTATTTTTTATTTTGAAACAGGGTCTTGCTATATTGCTGAGGCTGGATTTGAACCTACTATTCTCCTGTCTCAGCCTCCCAAGTACTGGGATTAGAGGCAGTGCCACCATGCCCAGCTCAGGTTTCTTTTTTTTTTTTTTTTTTTTTTGCGGTACCGGAGATTGAACCCAGGGGCGTTCTACCTCCGCGCTACACCCCCGGCCCTATTTTTTATACTTTATTTTGAAACCGGGTCTCACGAAGTTGTGGAGGGCCTCACTAAGGAGAGAGAGAGAGAGAGAGAGAGCTGAGGCTGGCCACGAACCCGGATCTTCCGGTCTCCGCCTCCCAAAGTACTGGGATTACAAGCATGCGCCACCACGCCCGGCTCCAGCTCAGGTTTCTAATGTCCTTTCGAATAAAAGGAACTTGGAATCTTTGGACAAATGACACATTCTAGGACTAGAAATGACATGTTCTAGGGCAAGAAATACAGTAGATAAGCTTGGAGCCTAGAATAAGAAAGTGCAAGCAAGCAAAACAAAACAGTAAAACATATTGATAAGGGCATGTCAAAGGAATACAGGAGCCGAGTGAAAAAGCTCCAGAGGGCCAAAGATGGAAACATTGGGGCAACAAGGTATAGAAAGTAAGCCTGATATGGTGGCACATGCCTGTCACCCCAGTACTTGGGAGGCTAAGACAGGAGGATCACAGATTTGAGGACAGCCTTAGCAATATAGCAAGGCTCTCAGTATCCTAGTGAGACCCTGTTTCAAAAAGAAAAACAAAAGAAAAACAAAAACAAAAAACAGGCTACAGGTGTAGCTCGGAGGTAGAATGCCTGGGTTCAATACACACACACACACACACACACACACACACACACACACACATAAAGTAGTGTCATATTATAAACCAAAGTATGAAATAAATACCCAGTTCATACTAATGAGTAAATGACTGAATAAATTAATAAGTAGGAAAGAAGGGAGAAATTTATGTAGAAGAATTTATGTAGATACTTCACCCTCAAGGAGGGAGACATTATTCCCCCTCTCTAGGTATGGACTGCCCATGGTGACTTCCTTCTAGAGAGTACCATATTGAAAGAGAGAAGAAAGAGTAACTTTACAGTTGAAAAACCTGACAAACACTAACTCAGCCATGTGATCAGGATCAACATCAACAGTCATACCTCTTGCCGATACCATGGACCCGTGATTTGATACCATGAAAACAGTACTTTACCTCTATGGCTTGCCTCCCAATAACTAATAATCCCCCAGTCTTTATAAACAAACAAACAAATAAATAAACACCAGATAAATTCCAGTAAAGTAGTATTCCATAAAAGACCTAACACTTCTCAAAACCATCAAGGATATCAAAAACAAGGAATGTCTGAGAAACTGACCCAGTTAAAATAAGTGTAAGGACACATGACAACTGAATGTCATGTGGTATCTGGATGGGATCCTGGAACAGAAAAAGAATCCTGGAGAAAAAGTAAGGACATCTGATAAAACTATGTATGTGAGTTAATAGTAAGATGTCAATATTGGCTCATTAATCTTAACAAATGTTCCATACTAATGTAAGATGTTAGTAATAGAATAAACTGAGTACAGGGCATATGGGAAATCTCTGTACTATCTTCAAAATTTGTCCTGTGACTGATAAAACTTTTTTTTTTTTTTGCGGTACCAGGGATTGAATCCAGGGGCATTCTACCTCCGAGCTACACCCCCAGCCCTATTTTTTATTCTTTATTTTGAAACAGGGTCTCACTAAGTTGCAGAGGCCTCACTAAGTAGCTGAGACTGGCTGCGAATCTACCTCGGGTCTCAGCCTCCCAAGTATTGGGATTACAAGTGTGCGCCACTATACCCGGCTCTGATAAAACTTTTCTAAAAAATAGTCTATTGAAAGACGCTCTGTGGTCGTCAGGACTACCATCCTGGTCCCTTTCTCTCATGCCTCCCATTCTGGGAGCCTGGCAGCTCTTACTCTTTTCCTCTCTTCTTTACCTCTGGTCAGGGTGCTGGAGCATTGCTGCGACACTCTGCCCCTCTTGATTCGCTCAGCACCCTTTCCTGCGCCTCTGGAAGTGGACCACTGTGAATGGTGCCAACTGGACTTTCTTCTCCCTGATTTCCGGTTGGGTTCTACCAATAAGAGACTGGCTGGAGATGAGAAAGTGGGAGGAGAGAGAGGCGGGGTAGTTAGTCTCCAGTGGCCCTAATGCTTGGCTATGGGCTGGTAACGACTGTCATCGAAGGCCAGATCCGCTTCTGGGAGGCCCTCTCTATACTTCTCTCTCAAGGTTTTCCCAACTGCTCCCTGCTCTGGCTCCTGGCCTAGGCTGGTAGTGGTTGCTACCCTGGATATTTTACCACCACTTATTGGTTTCTTTTAACCCTTCCCACACCATTGTAAGTAACCCCTTCATTTTTCCACTTGGCCGGAACATCTGTGTCCTGCTCTGATTCTACTGATTCTTCTTTGGGCTTCAGGGCCCTGATGACCACCAATACTCGCTTCTGTACTTGCTCTACTCCCCTGACCCCCTGCACTCCATAAGCCTATAACACTCCCCAATGTTTCTCTAAGGGAAAAAAAATCTTGTTTCCTGCTGACACTCTTGAAGTCAATCCTAAGTGTGCAGTATCTGTAGGAGAATGAGACAGGTACTTACTCACCCAACATAAACTACAGGTAAAGAGCATGCTCACTGACCAGGATCTTCATTTGCAAAATGAGGGAATCGCCATGGGGCTACCCCATTTCTCTCTATAACAATTGCTAGTGAAGCTGAGTGCCGTGGCATACGCCTGTAATCTCAGTACTTGGGAGGCTGAGATAGGAGGATCTCAGGTTTGAAGCCAGTCTCAGCAACTTAGCAAGGCTCTCAGCAACGTAGAAAGACCCTGTTTCAAAATAAAATAAATAAATAAAGTCTGGGGGTGTAGCTTGGAGGTAGACTGCCCCTGGGTTTAATCTCTAGTACCAGAAAAAAAGAATTGCTAGTGATAACAAGAATGAAGTCATTAGTAAACCTAAAGAAATATACAATAACATCATTTTTATACTCTTTTCTCATTATAGTGATATAACTGCTACAGTGTTAAATGTTTTACAATAAGTATGTAGTCATGTATTACTTTTATGATTAAGAGACTATAAAAAGACAAAAATTAAAGTAATATATGTTTATTATTGAAAATTTGGAAAAAATATTTTAAAAATTTCAAGGAGAAAATAAAAATGACCCATGATCCTGGAATAACAACACAACATGTTGAAAGAACTTGAAAATTCTCACTTCGAATACTGGCTCCATCGCTTTTTAGCTGTAACCTTGCACCAGTCACTTGGCTCCTCTGAGCCTCATCTGTTACAGTTATTAAAAAAAAGAAAGGGACACCAATACCACTCTTGCTGTATTGTGGCAAGAATTAGAGATAACATAAGCATGCCCTTTAGTGCAGTGCCTCATGCAGAATCTATGAAGGAAGACAGATCCGGGTTTGAATCTCTGCCTTGTCAGTGACAAGCCATTCAAAGCATGGGAAAGTTAGAAAACGTCCGTATGTCTATAAATCAGGGATATAAACATGGTAACTATTTCCTAGGAGGAAGCAGGGTAATTCGAGAAGAAACAACTTGGTGCAGTGAACAGCATGTGGTAAGCACACTGCATCCCCGCCACTGTCTTCATCTTTATTGTCATTATCTTCATCTCATCAACGGTCATCATCTGCGGGAAGGGAATCGATGCTGCAGTGACTCACAGATCTGATCTTATAAATAGGGGAGTTGAACATTCTGTGAGTGGTATGGATACCCCCCACAAAGTTACAAGGGTTCAGAGGTGGGGCTTTCTGGAAGTGCTTGGATCATGGCCACTTTGACCTCAGGAGTGGATTGTTAATCCATATGACTGGTGGATTAATCCACCAAGTGGATTGATAGCTGAATAGACTACTGGGAGGTGGGACTTAGTTGGAGGAAGTAGGTCACCGGGGGCGCACTCTGAAAGGGTGTATCTTCCCTGGTTCTCCTCCCCCATCCCATCCTGCCGCACCATGAGCTGAGCAGTTCTCCTTCATCACGCCCTTCCGCCATGATGTTCTGCCTGGCCTCAAGCCCAGAACAATGGAGCAACCCACCATGGACTAAACCTCTGAGACCAGGAGCCAAAATAAATCATTCCTCAAGATGTTCTTGCCAGGTGTTTTAGTCATAGCAATGAAAAGATGAGTAACACAGTGGGATCAGGCCAAATTGAGCCCACTCCCTGTCCACCAACATATACCTTCAGAGAGGTGTTTGTTGCATTCAAGCCTGTCAAAATGCAGCAGGGGTGACTCAGGGGCTTATTAGTTCCTGGGCTTTTAGAAGGTCTGCTTCTAGTTAGGTGTGGTGGCACACACTTGTAATCCCAGTACTTGGGAGGCTGAGACCAGAGGATCCGGGTTCGCAGCCAGCCTCAGTTACTTAGTGAGGCCCTCTGCAACTTAGTGACCCTGTTTCAAAATAAAGAATAAACTATAGGGCTGGGGGTGTAGCTTGGAGGTGGAATGCCCCTGGGTTCAATCCCCAGCACTGCAAAAAAAAAAAAAAAAATTGAAAGAAAAAAAGAAGGTCTGCTTCTGAAGGGCATAGGGGCCAGGGTCCTTCCCACCCCTAACTCTCCCAGACTGATGAAACCTGGTAAGAATAAACAGCAGCAGTGGGCTAAAATTGGAAAAAAAAAAACACATTTTGGTGGAAGTGAGAGGGAGGAGGGAAAAGCAGGAGAGACAGAGGAGGGGTGTTGGAAGGGACTGTCTTCCCTCATTTTTCTCCGTAGTGGGGGAAGGCTTGCCGACTCTTTATTTTATTTATGTTTGCTGCTTAAGACACTCATATATTGTTTTCTATGAGCCAAGCACTGTTCTAAGCACTACATGAATAATAAATTTGTTACGGAAAGACAAGTTTACAAGTACAATTATTTGGTTTGTGTGTGGACCTAGGAGTCTCAGGCCTTTTTCAAAATGATAGGTAGGCTGGATGTGTTAGTGCACGCCTGTAATCCCAGTACTTGGGAGGCTGAGACAGGAGGATCACAGGTTCAAGGCCAGCCTCAGCAATTTAGCAAGACTACCAGCAACTTAGTGAGACCCTGTTTGGAAAAAAAATAGGGCTGGGGTGTAGCTCAGAGGTAGAATGCCCCTGGGTTCAATCTCTAGTATCATAAAAAAATATTTAAAAAGTAATAGGTATATCCGTTCTTCTTTCTTACTTTCCTCTCTCTTTTCTGGGGGTCAGAGACTGCATTTGTGTGCCCAAAAGCATCCCACTCACTTTTTAGAATTTGCTAAGTCAAGGAATATGCACACACTGGCCTTCTGGAGCTTATATTCTAATGGAAAGAGACAGACAACGAGCAATTAGTCGTCATTATTCTAGGGCAGAGCATTGAGCACAAATCAGTTCATCAGATATTCTCTCTGCAAATAAGTTTCGATGGAGAGAGGGTGGCAAAAACCCAGGGACCTGGTTTGGGAGCAGAGGGGCATATGAGGACATGTCAATTGGAGGGAGATTCAAATGGGGCCATCAGAATCCTGGAGGATCCCTGCCTGAAGCTGCCAGTATTTTGGCGTCTCTGTGTTAACAGGCTCTTTCTCAGGTTCAACATGTTCCTCTAGGAGCTCTTGGATGTGCCGTGTGTCCACACACTCACAGAGCTCCATCCAAGAAGCAGGGTGGAGCTGAGCCCAGAGGCCATGCTGTTTCAGAACTTTCTTATCTCTTTATCTCCCATGGGGGCTGTTTCAACAAGCCAGAGGGGATCTGTGGATGATAAATTTTCTTAGGAAAATCATATTAAAGTTCAATTTGTTAAATCAGCTTCCTGATCTTATCGACTGTGGGCAGTTGTTCTAGCAACAGAACCAGGAGGTGATAAATCCGTTAGGCTGAGTCCACAGATGGTTATCCTACCAGTGTGGACGAAATCAATGGGGGAAGTCATCTAAGGCAATGTACTCTATAATACAGGCTGGCGATATTGCTTGATCAGATTGTAATCATTATTTACCCCTGGGTTGTGTGTGTGTGTATGTGTGTGTGTGTGTGTGTCATTTCAATAACAAAGCTTTCAACATGGTTGGAATTTTCCTCTTCTCCTGGTGAAAGCAGTAGAAACACCTGTTACCTATGCTCCTGCTCTCAACATCCAAATATACATGCTCGCTGTGCCAATGGATTTCCTGGAAATTTCTGGAAACAAGGCTGGCCGGGGAAGTTTTATGTGGCTGGCAATTTACACAAACCCATTTGATATAAGAGCTTCTCAGAGAGCCTTTGGTTCAGAGGAAAACAGCCCAGTGGACAGAAGCACAGAGTCGGGGAGCTCTGTCTTTTGGGACACTTCATGGGGAGATGGGACATGAGGTTAAGCGGCTGAGTGTTCTGAAGGAGTCAAGGGACTGGCATTTGTCCCACTCGCTGAGACACCCAATAAGCGCTGAGCACAGTCCCATGGGCCAGGCGCTGTGCTAACAGGGCAGTGGCTAATTGAAGAAGTCATTCCCTCTCTCAAGGGGGGGGGGGGAGTATTTCATGACAAGTAAAAATAATATGAGCCGGGCGTGGTGGCGCATGCCTGTAATCCCAGTATTTGGGAGGCTGAGACAGGAGGATCACAGGTTCAAGATCAGTGTCAGAAACTTAGCAAGACTCTCAGCAACCTAACAAGACCTTGTTTCAAAAACAAAAAACTAAAAAGGGCTAGGGGTGTAGCTTAGAGGTAGAATGCCTTTGGGTTCGATCCTCAGTACCACAAATAATAATTAATAATAAAATTAATAATTATTAATAAAATTAATGATAACAATTAATTATTAATAATAATTAATACTTGGTATTTTATTATGATGATGATGATGATAAGAAATGCAGATTTCAGTATCTATAGTGAAGTTTTATTGGATACAGCCTTGCTCATGCATTTATATACCGTTTATGGTAAGAAAACAACAACAAAATGTACCATCTGCAGTTGCTTTCTCGCTATAATAGCGCAGCTGAGTAGTTGCAATAGAGACTGCATGGCCTGCCAAGACTATATATATTGTCCTGCAGAGCAAAAGCTTGCAGCTCTGGCCTAGGGGCTTTGAAAAGGCAGAGGCAGCTCCTTTGAAGTGCTAGAGGGTAGTGAGTGCAGCCCACAGCTCCCTGCCTTCAGGACTCCAGACTGCAAAGACACTGAATCACTTGTTAGCAAATGTCAGTGCTGTTGCAAACAGGGCTGACTGAGCCAGGAGGGAGCTTTGAAAGAAAGAGGAGGCGGGGCTGGCTGGTAGTGGTTCATAATACAATGCACGAGAAGACATAGGACCAATGAGAGGTGCAGGAGGAGTGATGAGAGGAGACTGACTCAGATTCAGGTTCCTTTGAAAGTCAAGCCTGAGACAAGCACTCGAGTAGGAGGAGTTTACTGGGAGGTGATCTCAGGAACCAGGAATGAGAGGGTGGAGAGAGTGCCTGGAGTTTGGACTGATCAACAAAGGGGTGGGGAAATGCCAGTGTAGCCAGTGGGTAACCAGACACATCCTGGGGTCAAGCAAGCCTATCGAACCTACCAAGGCAAACTTCCACTGCCAAGAAGCACCACATGTACACAGATGGGAGACTGGAGAGGGAGAAAGGCTGATAGAGGGTGTGTTAACGACTGGTTACTGAGGAACAGTGAGGAGCATGCCTGGGCACTTACTCCTTGATCCCATATCCATTAGTGAAGCTCCTTACCTCCCCTGCACTTCCAGGTTGCACCTGCAGGTGGCCGCTGAGCGCCTTCTGAGGCTTCACAGGAAGCCTGAGTCAACCAGGCAAAATGTTAAAGCATGAAGTGGGAGACTGCAGTGTGCATGGAACTGTCCACCACCATTGTGCTGAAATCGGGCAAATCAAAGAGATGTGGCACCATGCAGTATGGCCATCTGCTGCAGAGATGTCCATGCAGCTAAGTAGGAGCAAGATTAAGCTTTGGCCCCAGGCTGTGGTGTGTGCGAGGCCTCTGCTGCTGGCTGCTCGGATCCCTCGGCTGGCCATGCAGTTCCCAGGGGAGCCTGTGTTTCCTGTGCCAGAAAGAATACAGTTCTAGGCCCAGTGTGGTGGTGCATGCATGTAATCTCAGTACTTGGGAGGTGAGACAGTAGGATCACAGGTTCGAGGACAGCCTCAGCAACTTAGTGAGACCTGTTTCAAAATAAAAAATCAAATAGAGCTGGGGGTGTAGCTCAGAGGTAGAATGCCTCTGGGTTCAATCCCCAGTACCACAAAAAAAAAAAATTGAAAGAAAGAAAGAAAGAGAAAGAAAGGAATACAATTCTAGGAATTAGAAGGCTTTGATTCCATCTAGGTCTACCCTGTCTTGATCCCTGACAGACCCTGTTAAGCCATTTATCTTTTCCAACTAGAAAAGAAAAAAACTGACCTTTCGAATTCATACATTTGTGAAAAGGATTAAACATGTTACAAGCTTTACAAAAAAGCAATGCATAAATATGATTACATAATTACTATTATTTCTGGTGGCCCCTTCTCATTTCTTCTTTCTAAGGCAGAAGATTTTTCAGAGAGTATTAATCACCTTTCAGCAACTTGCCAGGAGCCCTGCTCTGTGTACACCCAGTGCTTCCTGGCAGTGGAAGTTCTCCTCTGTGGGCTCACAGGGCTTGTGTGGCCCCAGGATGTGCCTTGTTATCCATTGGATACATTGGCATTTTCCCACGTCTTTGTTGATCAGTCCAGCTTCCAGGCACCAAGGAACTGCGAGCAACTGGGAAAGGCTGAGAAGATTGTTGTCTTTGACAAAAGCAGGTAAACTTTTTGGGGAGGAGGGGACTGGATATTGAGCCCAGGGGCATTCTTCCTCCAAGCAACACTGCCCTTTTTTATTTTTTGTTTTTGAAACAAGATCTTGCTAGGTTGCCAAGAGTCTCCCTATGCTGCTGAGGCTGTCCTCCAACCTGTGATCCTCCTGTCTAAGCCTCCCAAGTACTGGGATTACAGGCATGCACCACCATGCCTGGTTGCAGATAAACTTTTGACCAGGATTATTTTTTAATTGGAAAAAAATGAGGAAGAGTGGGAACTTCCTGAGCCATATTCCAAACATAGGAATATGTTTGGGTAGCAGATGGTAAACGTCTTTATCTTACAGGCAGCTCACTTTCCTGGAACCTTTGAAAAGACACTTTTCATATTTCCAAGCAGTCAATATTTGATCGTATTTGCTACTTGTGCAATATCTGAGAAGAAAAGGATAGCCTCTTGCTTTTAAATGTATGCCAAATCTCTCTCCCTGACAGAAGGTGATTTTCATCAAAGGGAGAAATAAACAGAGAAAGGAAGAGAGAGGGAGGTAGGAAGTGGGGAGAAACAGAGAGAGCAGTGAGCCATCTTGGGGTGCCATTCACACTGTGGGCTGTTAAAGATGAGGCAGGTGCAGAGAGAAATGATAGCAAGAGGGGATCGTCAACATCTGGAATTGGAGGCTCATCATTTTCTTGGTTCAATTTAGGTGAAAATGTTGTAGAAAGATCTATTTTGCTCAAACCCATTTTCACAACAGCTGAGAGAGAGGCATCACGTATAACCAATTCCATTTTGGAGATGTGGGAAGAGAGTACCTAGTCTTCTATGACAGAGAATGGGCGTGAGAATTCAGTGATGTCCATTTCTTGGGCCACTATTACCTTGGAAGAGTCTGTTTTCTGTCCTTTCTTTGTCAATCCATCCCTCCACCTCCAGAGGCATTTCACTCTTGAAAGAAATTATGAGCCTTCGCAACTGAGGTTCTGCCATTTGAGAAAGTACTCTTTAAAAAAATTGAAACCCTCCGACGCTGGCATTAATCCCTTAAGTTTCCTTCTTGTTTTAAACACGGAAGTGCAGAAACACTTACTAAAGTCTCAAAAAGAAGCATGGATCAAAGGCAAGAGTTAAACCCACAGTTAAAGATCTGCCACTTAAAGATTTTTCCACCGTTGCTGTATTGGAATTGGCAATGGGCCCCTGTCTCCTGTCAGTTGCTTCATCTTTCTTTCATTCTGCCTATTCCTGGGAATTTGACAATCTAACAAATATGTCTTCCCCCAATCACAGAAGCTGGCTCAATATCCTTATTTCTCCTTGATAGATAAAGGCCCTAAAACAGAGAAATGGCAAATGGCTTTTCTTGGGCTCTTATCAAAGTCAGTAGAAGAGTTGGCATTTGGAGATATAACTTTGGCACTCTCCTTTCTATTTACTTACTAATTAATGTACATGATCTAGTCCTGGACACACATGATAAAAATATGTATGTGTGTGTGTGTGTGTGTGTGTGTGTGTGTGTGTGTGTGGTACTGGGGAGTTGTACCCCGGGGGCATTCTATCTCCGAGCTACACTCCCAGTGTTTTTTTAAACTTTTGTTTTTGAAACAGGGTCTCACTAAGGTTTCTGAGAATCTTGCTACATTGCTGAGGTTGTCCTCAAACCTGTGATCCTCCTGTCTTGGCCTCTCAAGGACTGGGATTACAGGCATGCACCACCACGCCAAGCAAAACCGTACTCTAAACATCCTCTATTTCCTTCCAGAGATCTCTTGCTTTCCCTGTCTCTAACTTATACTATTTTTTTTCAGGGTCAATGAATGCAGAATCTAGCACAGGCCCATCCTAGTTGAAAATTTCAAACATATCAGGAAACCAGAGGATACAAGAACGGTAACACGTGTGACATCCATGACGGTGCCTCTGCCATCCCCATCTCCTGGAAGCTCTGATCTTTGCTGCAGCAGCTACAATGTGAGTGCTAGCTGCCAATCTGGCTTGACTTAGAAACAAAAGGCAAAAATTATTTTCAAATTTCAGTTGAATCCATATTAAATTCAAATAATTGAGAACAAACAAGGAACATTGAACCTCACTGCAACAGGCTTGCCAGAGAGAAGTGTTGCCTCAATTTTCCCTGCTCAGGCTTTCTACCCTTTACAAGAGGATTCTCAGACAGTTCTGGAATTAGGGTGAAGACCAATTCAGCTGGCCCCAGGAGAACAGAGAATAAACAACTGGACCAGAAAGGCCTGTAGGTTTGAGGGATGTATGGCGATCTCCTCCCCCAAGCCTGGACTCTTTGGAGCACACCCTGACTCTGACCCCATCCCAGTGACCCATTCAGGTAAGCCTTACCTTCTCCATCCCTCGCTTGCAAGTCTAATACCTGGAGTTTGAGAATTTTCACAGGTTGGGTTCTTGAAAAAGTAGGCATTTTTACTAGGGAGTTCTCTTGGGATTGACATATATGAAGAGGAAGAAACTTCTGGAAGTAGAATTGGGCAAAGGGAGAAGTTGATCTGAAAGGCAGGTTCAATGGTGTTTTGGATAAGCTTATGAGGAGCTGTGAAGACGTGGTTACCTTCAGAACTGTCCCACTTGGGGCAAGAGGGCCTGGCTTCTCAAGTCCCTATTCATCAATCATTGGATGCTGACTGCCATGGGAAGGGAGCATGATCTTGGGCAAGGTGGCTGTCTCTAGCAATCTCCCGAGGGGCTGGCAAGCTACCAATAGCTCCTAGCAACTCCTTCATTTTTTTTTTGGTACTAGGAATTGAATCCAGGGGCATTCTACCTCTGAGCTACACCCCCAAGCCATTCATCCATTCATTCATTTAGAATTTTGAAACAGGGTCTCACTAAGTTCCTGAGGGTCTTGCTAAGGTGATGAGGGTGGCCTGGAACCTGCAATCCTCCAGTCTCAGTCTCCCAAGTACTGAGATTATAGGCATGCACCATCATAACCAACAATTCCTCATTCTCGAAGGGGAACTGGGTGGTACATTATAGCCTCTATCCTAGGGATACTAAGACAGACACTGATAATTCTAGCAAAAGAATAGAAATTAGGTGAGGAAGGGCAATACAGCAGTCCCAGATTTCCAAGTGCCTCCAAGACCCTTCAGACAGTCCTTTGACAGGAGCTTGTTACCTGCATCTAATGGGGTGAGGAAAATACAAGACATAGGCTGACCTTGTTGCTGGTGGCTGCACAGTCCTGACTCTGTTACAAAGGGGATGTTCACTAGCAACAGGGAGCCAGACAGAGTGTCAAATGTTGAATCTACATGGAAAGGACGTGACTCAGAGGAAGATGTCCTTGTGCTAAGGAACCTGTGCTTGCAGAGTTCAGATTGGTTTAACTGTAAGCTGCCTCAGAATAGGTTAAGTGGCAAAGGGCAAATTCACCAGATTTCTATTATGTTATGAGAGCTGAGCTGGGGCATTGCTCCCCCATTATTCTTACCAAGATAAGGATGACTCAAGGTTCTTGAGTTAGCATCTCTGAAAGCCTTCTACTCACAGCACCTGGAGCCTGGATCCCAGTAAACAATGCAACAGGTGCTCATGAAATGGGCTGATCCTAGTAATGAGAAACAGATCTGCAGAGAGAAATTCTGACCACTCTTGGGTTTGGATGTCCTTTTCCAGCTCTTCACTCCAGTATTCAAAGCTTGATCTACATGAGGAGACCTGGGGACTGGGATGAAACTCTGGTGTCATGGAGCTCCAGGTAGGATGGGCTTATGGTTGGAAGAAGTACAACTTAAGTCAGGTGTGGAGGACTGACCTGCTATTTTCAGTGATGATCTTTTGAGAGGTGAACAATTAGAGTGTTGGGTGTACTGTTGTAACCAAGCCTAGTTAACAGGCCTGATCTGTTTGAATTATATCTCTGTTTGGAATCTTTCTTTTCATTCTTCCAACAGACATTTTTGTGGACCTAGTCTGAATGAGAAATTGCATTAGAAAGTATAGTTATGAAAGGCTAATGAATGGACATTTATTCCCTTATGTAAATCACAGTGCATTTTATGGTGCTATTTCCTAGAAACACTAAGTCAACCATGATGCTGAGAAGGGCAAGGTTAGGTTAGAGTAGAAAAGATATTCAAGGACCAGTTTCAAGCCCAAATTACCTTGACTACTTGAGTGAACTCAAGGGTTTTTGCTGGGGCAAAAGCCCTGCCTGGAACCTCAGACACTTGACAGGGTTCTCAATATCCTCTCTGGCACATGTGAAAATTCTACCTAGCGTTGTATTCTGACATAGATGGACTTCTTGAACTATCATACTGCTGTCTTTCCACCTTAAAGTATCTCAACATCATAGAAACTTTCCCTGACATGCCTCACTCAGGAGGCTGGACCCCCACATACTTGTTCTACTCTGGACTAAACCTGAATTTCTTACAGCCCTTGGACTTGATGGCATCCATCCATCCATCCATCCATCCATCCATCCATCCAAGCATCCATCCTGTTTCATTGGGATTAAGACCACTGGCTGCTCTCCCTTGAAGACTACCTAGATAACTCTACTTACTTGTGGCTTTTCCCCTTTCCTCTTGGCCTGCAGCTTAGAGCCCAGCATGTCTTCAGGACAAGCCCCATTTGTTATAACACTATCCAAATTAAGCTTTTGCCAGATTAAGACATCATCCTTGGGGTCATTTACACCATGCCCCCTTCTCTGTGCTGTCATCGTGGATTCCTGTACATGTACTGGGAGGATGGCAGTCTGAATGCTGCTGCTGTTGGACATTGGATAGGATGATGATTTCAAACTCATACATCAAGTCCAGTTGACCCCGATGATCAGCACAAAGGGCCTCCTTTGACTGTCTCCTCCATATAATCATTTAGATCAGCTTTAACAGAGGAGTTAGGCTAGGGTTTTAGAGGTGTCAGACATGTGTCCTAATGTCACCTCTGTCTTCCTTCATGACTTTGGACATGTTATTTAGCTCTCCATGCATAGTTTTCTCTAACTGTAAAATAGTGAAAAACTCCCCTCACCTTAAAGCATGGACTTAGTGTTTCCCAAGAGCTCAAAATGCGGCAATAATGATAATTCTTAATTGTGATGGCTTCTCCCTAGTGAAATCTTAAGAGACTCAATCCTAGACTTACAGTGCTGGTGCTGAGACGTGACTTGGGATGGTCTGCAGGAAGAGTACAGGAAACTGTGCAGGTGAAATGAAGAACAGCTTGGGGAGAGACACTGGGGCTCAGTCGACATCCTGGGGAAGAATGGGCTTGTTATTTTCCTTTTTAGCGTTCCTCTGTAGGCTCTCTCTCTCTCTCTCTCTCTCTCTCTCTCTCTCTCCTTATGGATACTTTCAAATCTACAGAAAAACAAAGGGGATATGCTATTCAACCTATGTACTCATCTCCCAGCTCAAGCAAGATCAATATTTTGTCAACGATGTAAAACTCGTTATTAATGCCCTAATTTCTGCCATATGTAGAAAGAATCACTGATGTCTATTTTCTTGGCTACAGAGATGAGTAGTGACAGTAGTGAAGACCCTAGAGTGTGCCCACCCCCAAAATACCTTCCATGGGATCTTGAAACCCTTCATCTCATCATCTCAAAGACAAGAGATAGTTCTGACAACATTGAATTTTTCTAATCAGGCATCCCTATCCCCAAGCTTGCCCGCAAATCTGAGACATAACCATATCACACTTCTTTCCCCAACTCCTGTCACATTATGCAGTATGAAACAATTCGAGATTAAAATGACAAATTAACTGTTAACTGCTAAATATTTAATGTCAAGAAAAAGCTGTTTAAAACCCATAAAAATTCAGGCAATAAATCTAAACAGTATAGTGGGGAAATGTTATATTAACTTAGATTTGCAGTACCTTAATATTGTCTTCTATCAGACGTTTGCCAATTGGAGAATACACAGCGCATTTACTGCATAAATTTATGAATATGTCCTGGTAACCCCATCCATTTTCTCTGTATTGTTTTCTCTTGGCATTTATAGCAACTTCAGTTTGTCACTGAGCAAGGGTAAGTGATTTTTAAATTTCTTCTTCCAGCTTTGGCCCTTGTTTTGTGGAGTGCACTCATAGCCAGCTCACTTTTCTTCCATCGTCCTTGACAAAATCAGGTTGTTTAAAAAAAAATAGGTGATAGAATCCAACACAGGACTAGAGAGGAGTTAGAGCCCAGGGATGGGAAACCTTCACCCCCCACCTCTGCCAATAATTCTTCTTTTAACTCCATGGAGATTGCTGTGAGGATAATAATACTTTCCACACAACAATTCCCCAGAGAGGTAGAGGGAGTTAATGAAGTAATAATGAGGTGAAGATGTCTGCGAGTTACGGAGTATGCCTTGGGTTAAAGTGGCAATAAACGAATGTGGGTCAAATGAGAGTTGCTGGATCTTCGCCTATGTTGTCTTCACTTCCTGGAATACTCAGTCCCCTTCCTCTTTGTATATGGCCACAGGGATGCCACATACAGCCATACATGTGGTGCACTGCACAGCTCCAGGGATCTGTTCCCACAGACCACAATGTGATTGGCTCTCCAGACCCTCACACTCTACCTCTGAGAGGCTTTTCCTGATCCCTCAGTCCTCAGGTCTTTCTCCCTTCAGAGGATACTCAGAGATGCTACCAGAGGTGCCTCTGACTCCAGTCTCCTTAAAGGACCATGTTCCCCAAAAGGATTCTCATTACCAAAGCCTGAGGACCCTAGATGAGATGCCAAGAGTGAACCAAAGAGGGGGCTTTCACCCAACAAGTAAAGCTGGTCTCCTCAGTGATGCTGAGCTACCCACAGAAAACCCACATCACGGTGGGCCAAGGAGGCCTCAGCCACTGCCATAGGGAAACCAAAACGGTGTGCAGATGCCACCAGCCCTTTCACATGAAAAGAGATCATTGGAGACTCTAGCTTGAAGCTCTCAGGATACTGATGCCAGAATTCCCTACCTAAAAGCTGAGGCCAAAGCCAGACATGGGCATCTTTTCCAGCATCAGACATCCTTGGGAGCCACCAGGAACCAGGTTCAGTTGATCTGCAACCAAATCTCACTTTGCTTCAAACAAGAGACTGGAGTCTTTCTGTTAATACCATTCGGGCCCCTTGGCAGAGTCCTGCTGCAGACCATGACCTGCCCGCTTGGCCATCCTCAGAGCCTGGCTTCCCCTCCTCCCCATCACTGCTTCTGGCGAGTGGGCAGCCCAGGACAAGGCAGCCGTACCAACAGTTGGACACTTGCCATATGTTGCTTGCGATCTGTGTTGTATATAAAACTCCACCACCTCAGTCTGGAGGACAGGGAACAGTTCACATTGATCTTTCCATCTCCAGGGGTCAACACAGTCATGAAAACACAGTGGGAAATCAAAAAGCACTTGTTACTACTGCCATGCATATAAAATGAACAGCTTAAAGCTTCCTAAAGTGATCAAAGGAGCATGCACAGCTCTAGCATCATCTACTTTTTATTATCTTGTATTTGCACGCATCGGGCTAGTAACCCAAATCTATTTCCATGGTTAGGACTGTGATAGGACTATGGATTGTGGGTCTGTAACTTTCTCTTCCTTTTGAAAGAGCTATATGATCACAAGGACTATAGCTTTATTTCCCTGAGTAAATTATTTCTAAAGATTTTCTTGCTGCTAACCTACCACTGTCAACGGCCTCCTAGAGTTAGCTTCTCCTGAGTACAATTGACTGCTTTGTGCAAAGTTCTCATAAATGTCTAAGGAGTGCTAGGGCAGAAATTTACAAGTCAGGATGTAGAAAAAATTATATTTTTGTGGGGCTCTCTTATGCCAGGATGTATATGTCTTAATTTATCCTCATAACCCCATTTTAAAGGTGGGAAACTAAGGCTTATTACAGTAAGTACCTAAAATAGGACAGGTTCTTAAAAGTAGAATTTTTAATACTTTTGTTGGTACAATGTAATTATACATCATTTTGGGTTTTTGTTTTGTTTTGTACTGGGGATTGAACCAAGGGGCATTCTACCTCCAAGCTATACCCCCAGCCCTATTTTTTATCCTTTATTTTGAAACAGGGTCTCACTAAGTTGCGGAGGGCCTCACTAAGTAGTTGAGGCTGGCCACGAACCTGCAATCCTCCTATCTCAGCCTCCCAAGTACTGGGATTACAAGTGTGTGCCACCATTCCCAGCTGTAATTATACATAATAATAAGGTTCAAAATGATACGAACATACACACACACATCATTTGGTGTATTTCCCTCCATATACCTGCCCCCCTTCCTCCCTTCCACACGTTAGTGAGATTGGTAGTGAAACCTTATATGGACAAAACCTTATTTGAACTGTTCCCTTCCTCAATCCTCATTTTTCCCCTTCCCATCTTCCTCCCCCAATCCCCTTCCACTATTTTACTGTTTTCTCTCCTCATTTGACTGAAGTCCCTTTTATTTTGTATTTTTATTCTAGCTTCCATATAAGAGAGAAATCACATGACCCCCGACTTTCTGAGACTGGCTGATCTCACTTAGCATAATGTTCTCTAGTTCCATTCATTTCTCTGAAAATGGCATAATTTTGTTATTCCAAACGTAGAATGTGATTCAAATCCAAATATATGTGACTTCAAGGTCTCTGCTCCTTCCACTACATGTGCTTCAAAGTTATGCTGGTACGAAAATTCAATGATGAGACTGTTGAAGGTCAAGGAAGAAGGCAAGACCAATGATATCCTACATAGATCATTGGTTGTTGATGAAGAAGGACAAAGGGAGATAACATTATTCATATGATACTTGGCCTTGATATTATTCAACAGAGAGGCTAGATCAAATCTGACCCCTTTACTATTACCTCCCCAGTGCTTAGCACAATGCCTGGCTCTAAATCTGCACTTAATTTGTTGAATGAATTTCTAGTCTCTAGATGCGAGACTTTTTGCAATTAGATCTCAGTGAGAACAAAAAAGTGCACCTGTACTGATTTTTGCTACTATGCTTACAAATTGTTTCATAAGTTTGTAATCAGTAAATCATCTGTAGGAGGCAATTGAACAGAGTGGGTTGGAGATGTGCTGTCCAGTATGATAGCCACCGGCCACATGTGACTATTTAAATTTTAACAATCAAATGAAAAATTCATATCTTCAGTTGCACTGACCACATTTCAAGTTTCAGCAGTCACATGTAGCTAGTGGCTTCCACATTGGACAAAATGAATAGAGAATATGCCCATCATCACAGAAAGATCTACTGGAGAGCCCTAGCTTAGGGCATGGGCTTTAGTGTTGGACAGAGTGGGGCCGAATCCTACCTCCACCACTCAATAGTTGTGTAACCATGGAGACATAACTAATTGGCATTTTATAAAATAGAAATAACAGTTGGACCCTGTCTTGGTCTAGATTTCCCATAAAATAGACCCTGAGACAGAGGCTAATGGGCAAATACTTACTGGGGAGTGTCATTCCAAAGAACAGGAGGAAAGAATGGGGCATGTGGAGTAGGAAAGGAGGGAGGACCCACATAGACCTGCACATGGGAGCTGGCCTCAAACTGGATGCTTGATCCTGCGAGACTATCAGAAAAGCTGTACTGAATGTATCTCAGAATCAGGCATCTGGGGAGTGGAGGGAGAAGGGAGGTAGACATTTATTTCTTAGTTCCTGCCCCTTTTGCTTCCCTGGTGGTGGTGTGGGGGGGATGATTCACACACTCATTTCTAAACAGTCTAAGCCTTAGTGGCCTTGCCAGGCAGTGAACACTAGAATTCCCATTAACCACTCACCAACTGATGTTCCCAATGAATCCCCTGGGTTCCAGACATACTCCTCTCTACTTAAATTGTATAGTAGCAGCTACTTCTGGTAATCAGGGTCAATTGCTCTTGCTAGTATAATAATTCCTTTCTTAGGTTCCTTGTCCTTCAGCATGAAGATCCCAAAGCAATCAGGTTGTAGCCGCATCTTCAAATTCAATGGCTAAGTGCTCTATCATTCATTCATCCACCCATCCTCACCATATATGCTAGCTGTTTGGGGAGATGGTACCACATACCTTCTTTTTCTAAATGTATATACTACATCCTTGAGCAAAATGTCACAACCCAGCTGAGTGCTAGCCCTGAAACGAAGCTTTATTGGGGGTGATACTCCCTAGTAAAGTATTCTATTTGGCTGGTTGTTTCTGAATAATGGGGTGCATGGTCAGACCAGAGGATCCCATAGTCATGTGTCCATTGCTGTACCTCTTGCTATACAATGAACCCCTCTTCTAAGGCAATGTTTTCTGTGCACTGTGCTAAGAGGTCAGGAATCCTGCAGAGCTGTAATGGTATCTCTGGTAGAGACACTGTGGGATGGAAAGGTAAACAGATATCTAGAGTCAGTATAAACTCTGTTAAGGTAAATTTCTTCTCCCTTTAGGCCAGAATTGTCTGATAAAATTAACCTGTCAACAAGTCTCTGGCTGGTGTCCTTGAGGGCTCAAAGTCAGTCCTTGCTATGAGCAGGTTGGTCACTCATTAATGCCATTAGTCTTGGTGATAGGAAGCCCATGCTGTTGGACCTATGAGTAGTCTCCATAGCTGCTACCATAGCCATTATGTTTATAAGTTCACCATGTTGCTGGGGTGGCTTAGGAGAGAGGCTGGCTGATAGCCATAAGATGAGTCATACTGTCCGTCACTCAGCCACTGAGACCCTCCTCTGAAGGGACGCTCTCTGCTGGATATCCACGTGCCACACAAAGATCTGCATGCTTTCTTTCCATTCCCAGAAGACTATCTACATGCCATTACCCCAAACTTCTTTGTCCCATATTTTATAGTCTTATTCCTTTAAAGCCCCTGACCACCAGCCAGGGTATTCACTGCTGCTCAGGAATCCATACATTACACCACCTTTCAATCCATACCAAAAAAAAAAAAAGAATGATTAAGTGTATTATGGCTCCCTACTTTGCCTGCTAGGAAAATTTCCCTTTAACACTATTTGTTTGTTTTTTATTGTGGTACTGGGACCTGAACCCAGGGGCATTCTACCTCTGAGCTACACCCCCAGCCCAATTTTTATTTGTTTATTTTTTTGTTTTGAAACAGAGTCTCACTAGGTTACTGAGAGTCTCACTAATTGCTGGGGCTGTCCTCAAACCTGCAATCCTCCTATCTCAGCCCCCAAGTACTGGTATTGCAGGCATGTGCCACCATGCCAGGGTAACACTGTACTTTATAAAATCTGGTTTTGTTCAGGCATGATGGCACATGCCTGTAATCCCAGTACTTGGAGACTGAGACAGGAGGATAGCAGGTTCGACACGAGACTCAGCAATTTAGCAAGACCCTCAGTAATTAGTGAGACCCTGTTTCAAAATAAAAACTAAAAAGGGCTGGGGTGTAGCTGGAAGGTAGAATGCCCTTGGGTTCAATCCCTAGTATCAAATATATATATATATATATATATATGTATATACATATATACATATATATACATATATACATATATACATATACATATATATACATATATCCAAATACATACATAATATATATGTATGGTTTTGGTCAGAATCAACATATAATGCAATTTCTTTATGAAAAAAATGTTTCTTCTATTAATTGGGTGTTAAGGCTCCCCTCACCCCAATAAAGCCACTGGTGGGGATTGAGAGTGATATGCTGGTACAACTAGAGTAGGCGACTTTGGGGCAGGAGCAACTGATCATATGTTTTGCTTGTGCATTCTAGACCTGCCCTGACATGATCTTATCACTATTTGTAACACACAATGAACTACTGCTGTGTGAAATGACTTTGTGATTTGGTGGTTCTGGTAACAGGGAACTCAGAATGATCTTTTTGAGTCTTAAATTTGTGCCCCAGTGTTGGATCTCTAATCCAAGAAGCACACCAGAAAATATTTCTCAAAAGTAGAGCAATTCTCTGCTTCAGAGGTCTTGCTCCAGAAACTCGCTATAATCCTCAGGGATTATAGTTTCAGGGCTTGCCAGAAACTACACCCAGCATCACATCCACTAGGGATCTCCTTAGGACAATTGGATTTGCTGGGCCATGTGGCTCAAATGGTGGGCAGTTTTTCCCATAGCTTGTTGCTATGTTCTTTTTGTGTTCTGGATCTGTGTTAGCTTTCTGTTGCTATAACAAAATACCTGATAATTAACTTAGAAAAATTTGGCTCTGAGTTTTGGAGGTTTCAGTCCATGATGGATTCGTCCCAATAGCAGTGAGGGATCATATCATGCTGGGAATGCATGGTGGAGCAAAACCACTCACCTCATGGCTGGGAAGTGAAAGAGAAGAAGAGAAAGGTGCAAGTTTCTACAATCCCCTCGGGATTATCTCCAAAGACCTATGGTCCTCCCATTATGCATCACCTGCAAAAGGTTCTATCATCTCCTAAGAACACTACCCTGGGAATCAAGTCTTTAATATATGGACCTTTGAGATACATTCCAGAACCCAGTGAGAGCAGGATCCCACTCAAGAATGGATGCCTTTCTGGTTGTCTGTTGTGTTTGTTTTTTTTTTTTTTTGTGGTACCGGGGATTGAACGCAGGGGCGTTCTACCTCCGCGCTATGCCCCCGGCCCTATTTTTTATACTTTATTTTGAAACCGGGTCTCACGAAGTTGCAGAGGGCCTCACTAAGGAGAGAGAGAGAGAGAAAGTGAGAGAGCTGAGGCTGGCCGCGAACCCAGATCCTCCGGTCTCCGCCTCCCAAAGTACTGGGATTACAAGCGTGCGCCACCACGCCTGGCCTTCTGGTTGTCTGTTAAACGAGTTCAAGTGCACTGCTTCCAAATCCCAAAAAGACTCATCAAGCATTATGCCTTCTTCTTAGTAACAGGAGATGCAAAGTATAAAAACTCATCCCCTTCCTTAGAGGCATATACCCCAGGACATCCTAGACTCTATGATTCCTAAAAATTTCATCACCAATTACATATTTATAGAAAACATGGAGGAACATGTCAAAAGACACCACAGGAATGCAATTAGCAAAATTCAACCTGCATGAAAAATGACCCAGTTCCTTTAACAAATAAATTGCAAGGAAAAAAGCTCAGAGAGATGGAAGGGGAACTAGAGGAGCCTTTAAAGCACATCAACCAATTGCAATATGTAGGTTTTACTTACCACCTTTAAAAAAGATTGACATTTATGAAATTGGAAATTTGAAAGATTGGTATTTGATATATTAAGGAATTGTTAAGTATTTTTGATGTGTTAATGACATGATAGTTATGTTTTTCTAAAGTTTTGCCTTTTAGAGATAAATATGGAGTATTTATTAATGAAAGGATATATATCTAGGATTTGTTTCAATATAATATGGAAGGGGCGGAAGTGAAGTTATAGATGAAAAATTGGCTATGAGTTGATAGTTATTGAAGCTTGGTCAAGGACATGTTGATTTATTATATTATTCTGCTTAATTTCGCATATGTCCTAATTTTCTTAATTAAATTCTTTGAAAATTTTGGAGATAATTACATTAGTAGTGCTTGCCATCTGAGTCCTTGTAGATCCATCTTCTCAACCTGGCTCACTTACAGGTCCATCCAGGACACTTGCTATTCCATCCTCACCAGATCTCATTAGAATGATGTCATTAATGTTCTGGTGGAATGTCGAGACAAGGCCCCGCAGATTCTATTGGGGCAGGGAACGGGAAAGTTAATATAGCCCTGGGGCAAGACGATAAATGCATTTCTGTCCCTCTCATGTCAAATCAAACCGATTGTGATCCTCCCCATACCGATCTGGATGGGGAAGAAGACATTTGCCAGATCAATGGCCACATACCAAGCGCTTGAGACCGTGCTGATGATCTGCTTTAGGAAAGATGGGACAGCTGGCATGGCAGCTGCTCTTGGGCTACCACCTGATTAAATTTATGATTGTCATTTACCCTGATCTATCTTGTTGTTCTTGTTGTTGTTTGCGGCAGCCAGACAGATGAATGGAATAATTATGGGAACCATGACCCCAGCATTTTTGAAGCCTTTGCTGTAGCATTAATCTCTGCAGTTCCTTCTGGGATGCACGATTGCTTTATTATTTTGACCAGAAAGGGGGGAGGCAGTGATAAAAGCTTCCACACAGTCCTTCCTAGCATTGAAGCTCTTTACAGGTCAGAGAACTAACATGAGGATTCTTCTAATCCAAAGTGCATCTATACCAATGACACACTGAGGAGCTTTCTGCAAACCTCTCCTGTTGTAGCATCAACAGAAAAGCTCTGGGACAGGAAGCAGGAGATGCTGGGCAGGGACAAAGAGCAGGCATCACCAGGGATCATCTGTGTGGAGCTGGCTGGAGTCTGTAGGATGGGCACTGCAGTGCTGGCCAGATTAGGAGACAGGTGAAGTTGAGGGCATATGAAGTGCTCTAAGGGGGTATTCTATCTAGCACCCTGTCAAAGGGTTGTTGGAGGATTAAGTGAGGAAACCATGTAAAACTGCATTGCCCATCACACTTATGCACTCAAGAACAGTTTGCTATTCTATCATTACTGTTATTATTATTGTTATTGTTGCCCCAAGGAATAGATATTTCATTTAGGGAAAGAGCAAAGTGCAGATACCTTCGATTATTATACCTCCACCTCCCATCATTTCTGGGGCCTTTTTCAGGAATTCATTGCTTTCTTAACCCCATAAGGCATGTAAGCATAATTAAAACTATAGTAGCAGCTGGGCATGGTGGTGCACGCTTGTAATCCCAGTACTTGGGAGGCTGAGACCAAAGGATCCAGGTCTGCGGCCAGCCTCAGCTACTTAGTGAGGCCCGCTGCAACTTAGTGAGACCCTGTTTCAAAATAAAGAATAAAAAAAAGGGCTGGGGGTATAGCCCGGAGGTAGAATGCCCCTGGGTTCAATCCCCAGTACCACAAAAAAAAAAAAGAAAAGCTATAGTAGCAATTGCCATTTTACCTCTTCCACCAAAATCTTTGCTGATGATAATAAATTATTATTTTTCACTATCTTCCCCTGTTATTAATTAATTTTCTACTTACTGGCTATGCTGGATACTTCCCATTCTTTAAATTCTCTTTTCAGAGGCCTGTTGTGATTTCATTATGTCATCTGGATTCTAAGCTATTCCTAATTCTGTATCTTGCTAACTAAATTATCAGATTTACAAAACTTGCTTTCTTAAAGGTAATATCCCAGTAACTTCCAAACTAGTTCAGAGGGAAAACATGAGAAAAATAAAAATCAATCAATGTGAAAGAAAGGAAAAATTAAAATTAGAAAAAATAAAGAAACATAAGACAGGAACAGAATACAGATGAGATGGTAGGTGGGGTGTGGTGACACACACCTATAATCCCAGTACTAGGGAGGCTGAGACAGGAAGGTCACAGGTTTGAAACCAGTCTCAGCAACTTAGCAAGACCCTCAGCAACTTAGTGAGATCCTGTTTCAAAATTTTAAAGAAATCTTAAAAAGGGCTGGGGGTGTAGCTTGGAGGTAGAACACCCCTGGGTTTAGTCTCCAGGACCAAAAACAACAACAGAAGAGAAGGTAGAATATAAATTTAAATGTATCAGTAATTGCTTAATAAAAATGGACCAATGCTTCCAACTAAAACATAAAAACTTTGAACCTAGACTTAAAAGATCCAAATACATATTATTTACAAAAAACACACATATAAAGCCTGAGGCTATAGAAAGATTAAAAGCAAAAGGGTGGAACTTCTGCTCCCAACCAAGATGAAATAATGTGCGCCAAATATAACTTCCACCTAAAACAAACATAATGTTTAGATACCAGACATTGTGAATTTTACTTTGCTGGGTGCTGGATATTTTTGTATTCCCATAAATGTTTTTCAACAAAGTGTTTGAAACAATCATTTTCTCATCACTAGATATTAGGCAACGAAGAGCAGACATCTCTAAAGGTGGGAAACAGATGAGATGGGTCCTGCTGTTGCCTCAGCTTGTTTTCTTGAGAGTTCCCAGGTTGACAGGGAGGGAGGGAGGATCCCAGAGGAGGTCAGTGGCTCCTGGGGTGCAGGAATTATATGGGGGACAGAGGTGGCTAGAGTTTGCAGGACAAATATAGTACTGAGGAAAAAAAAAACAGAAGAGATGGAGAGCTCTGCAGATCTCCAGAGGATGCTTGCATTTTCAGAAGAACGCTGATGAGCACATGCATGTTCAGAAACCAACAATGGAGAAGGAACCATTGGAAAAGATGACATGTATGATGTTGATACCCTGACATATATCAAAATGTATAATTACAATGCACCAATAATGAACATAAAGAAAAGATGACAGGGATGTGCACGCTTACACAGGCCTGGGAGTAGTTAGTACCTTTTCCCAGCAGAGTAGAGACCCAATTCGGATTACTGGATAGAGTAGTTAGAAGAGTGTTGCTTCAACAGTGAGGAGTAAATAGTAATAGACTAAACACTGCTCTGGTCCTAACAAAATTTAATGTAAGAGCAGAAAAGGTCAAATGGTTTCCATGGTAACCTAAAGACATCCCAGAATAAAGTTTAAAAATATTTAGAGTAATACAAAAATACGTAGCACTCAGCAAGGTAAAATTCACAATATCTGGTGTCTGATTATAAATTACCAAGCATAAAAAGAAATAGGAAAATGTGATTCAAAAATCAGAAGAAAAATCTATAAATTGAAACTGACCAAGAACTGACAGAGATAATACAATCATCAGGCCAGGATATTAAAACAGCTATCATAACTGTATTCCATGTGTTTACAAAGATTAAGTAAAGATATGGAAGATACTTTTAAACACCAAATTAAGTTTCTGGATATGAAAATTGCAATGTGTGAGGTTAAAAACATGCTGGATGGGTTAACAGCATATTAGACATTGCAGAAGATCAGTGCACTCAAAGACTAATAGCAAAAGAAATTGCTCAAAATGAAACACACAAAAATATTTTTAATGAAAGAGCTTCACTGAACTATAAGATATCTTCAAATGGTCTAAAATGTGTGCAAATGAACTCTCTGAAGGAGGGGGCAAGCTGAAAAAAACATTTGGAGAAATAAGAAGAAATAATCTGTTGGCATACAATATGGATAAATCTTTAAATAATTATGCTCAAAATTTAGAAAGCAAAAATGGACAAAACTAAAAAGAAAGATAAATCCATACTTCCAGCAAGACATTTTAACCATTTATCTCAGAAATTCATAGAAAAAGCAGAAAAAATCAGTAAGAATATGGAAGACTAGAACAATGAACAATTCAGTTAAAAAAACAAACAAACTCAGTCCCTAAGGGTACCCAACAGCACAGCAACAGCATTTTTAGCATGATCATGCTTTTTAAGGGCCCACAGGAAATTTACAGAAAGTGACCATGTTCTACAACAAAAAAAAGAAATCTCTACATATTTCTACAGTATTGAAATGATATAAAATAGCATTGCGAGTTGGGTTCTCCTCAGCATACTCTGAGATGGAAGTTCGGACACAATATGTTTCTTAGGTATAAACACCCATGAACGGAAGGAGTAGGGGCCCCAAGAGGGTTCAAACTACATACATTGTTGACCCAACCAAGTCTTGGCCAACGTGGTAGTGATGTGCCAAGTTCGTGATCCCACCAAAGACCACCAGGAGCCGATTCCAATGCAAAACACACGAGGGTCCTTTATTCAAGCTCGAGCTTGGGCTCCTAACGTGCACCAACGCAGTGGTCACAGGGAGAAGCCCCTTGCTCTCCGAGAACAAAGCTTTTATCCCTTAAGGAGGCAGCCCACCCCACCTTTACATTGATAGGTTAGTTTAAAACATAAGCTTGTTGGCGTTC
>PVJS01011370.1:0-45905 GCA_004027185.1 Glis glis | reverse complement strand
GAGGCTGGCCACAAACCCAGATCCTCCTGTCTCAGCCTCCCAAGTACTGGGATTACAAGCGTGTGCCACCATGCCTGGCTCTTGTGGTTATTTTAGTTAATGATGTGGCAAAACAGACAAGGCATGGCCAATTTTATTTTCTAAGTAAAGTCTTGTAAAAGTATTTTCATGTGTTGTTCTAAGAGCTATTATGTTCCACATAAATTTCATTTAGAAAAATTCAGTGTTTGACTCAGACAACACATAAAAACACTAGTACTTTTGTCCATCAACACTATGTTCTCTGTCCTGATTTGCTACATTTAAACAGGTGCCTCTGGACAAAATATCATTCCACCCCACATCGTGCACTCTAACGTCTCCTTTTCATTCACAGATAATAAATCTCTTTACACAGCTGGCTAGTATGCCTGATAGTCCTTTATTCCCACAGAAAGATTGCTTCATTCTGAAATTTACCTCAGTGAGCCTCTTGAGTTTGTCTGACACTGACCATCTTCTTAAAAGAATTTATTATTTACAGCAGGTGGTGACTTGGGTAGAAAAACATTATAGAAAGCATATGTCTAGCCAAAATATATGTTGAATAATGTAGTCTCCATTCTGGTAGCCTGGTTGACTTTCACTGAAATTCCCTGTAATGACTTCTTATGTTTATCCCATTCATTAATTAAGAATGTTAATTAGTTATTAGTCATTAAATATTAATAACAATCACAACAAAATATAAAGCAATATTGCTTATTAATCTTTAATTCATTAATCTTCAGTATAGTGTACCCACCAATGAGAAAAGATTACATTGGAAATAAACATTGTATATCAATATAAGAGACTTGTCAATCACGTCTCCAGTGTCCAAGTGTAGGCTTTCAAGACAACGGAAGTAAGAACCCAATATTATTACATACGCCTTCTTCCATAATGTGGGAAAAAGTCAATCTATTATGCAGTGCTATCTTGACTTGTCCACGCAATGAGTTGGCAGAGAAACCGGTGACCATTCCTCTGGGGGAATATAAAGAGAAGAGGAAAATTATTCCTCCTTACTGAAATATATGTTGATCCACCTCAGTATTTGCATAAATTATCCCATGTAATGAGTCAACAAACTTATTGGTTAAACATTTTAATTTCTACGGCAGAAGTGCTAAATTAAATCACTACTTAGGTAAACCTGAAGGAGTTTTGGTGAAATTGTCCAGCATTGAATGCTACTCATGCTTAGTCCTACACATAGTTCCTATTCTTGTCATAAGTTAGTGCTCTGAAATTGTGATGGAAACCATTGTAATTTTGCATAATATTTAATAATTATTAATGTATTATAAGAATGGGTGTCAATGTTTGCATTTGGGTAGTTTGGAACACAGGACTTATAAATCAGAGATCTAAATATTTTAAAAATGATAAAAGTTATAACAACTTATGCATACTCTTCCAATATATGCACACCACATGTTTTTATATATATGAAGTTTTAGGAAGCTCAAGAACAGATAAAACTAATTATCAATAATAGTAAAAATATTGCATTTAGGTGGGGGGATCTTGACCAAGAAAGTCCATGAGGGAGTCTTCTGGGTGCTGGAAATGTTTTATATCTTGATCTGACTGATGGCTACATGAGTGACTACATACCAAAAAATTCAGCAATTTGTATATATAAAATTATTATACTTTATAATAAGCATTTTAGAATGGATAAAAATAATAGTGAAATGAGCAAAGTAAAAGCTATGATATTATCATAGAACATGATGATAAGTGATAAGTGAATAAAACAGTATAGAGAATCCAGGAAAAAAGAACAACAGAAAGATTGACATTTTGATAAATTATGTTGGAAAGCTGCCTATCATGTTGAACAAATATAGATAAAATATATGTACACAATCATAATCTAATGAATAGCTAAACAAAAAAATAAATCTTACTATTCTCAAAATCTATAATTGGAGTGAACTGTCTAATGAAAATATAAAGTCTAATTGCTCTAAGTATTTGATTGATTGTATTTCATAGAAATATTGACACACTTCTTCAATTATACATGGCTAACAGAAACTTTTGATTATTGTTAGCATGGTAACTTTCTTCATCCCTTTACTTTCAATCTATCTGTATCTTTAATTTTAATATAGATTTCTTGTAGATGACATTTAAGAGTGTCATATTTTTATTCACTCTGACAATGATTTTAAGTTGATATATGTAGACCGTTGACTTTAAAAGTGATTATTGATATAGTTGGACTAATTTATATTTGTTACTGATTTTTATGCATTATTCTTGTTTTTTGTTTCTGTATTTTTTTCAGCATTTCTTCTGCCTTTTGTGGTTTTAAATGTGCAGTTCACATGATTCCATTTTCTCTCCTTTATCAGCGCATCAGTTATATTTCTTTAAAATATTTTTAGCTTTATCCCTAGAGTTTGCAATATATATTTACAGCTAATCTAAGTCAGCACTCAAATACACTATGTCACTTCATGAGGTATGAAATTATTTTATAATAGTAAAATAATCCTATTTCCCACTTTCTAATCATTTTGCTATTTTTGTCATTCATACATAGGTCTATATCTTATATGTATGAATATACTTATATACATATATGTGTATGAATAGACATAAATATACATGCATATATAATTGAATACATTGTTTCCATTATCATTTTGAGCATACTATCATATGTTAAATCAATTTAGAATAAGAAGAATGAAAGTTTTTATTTTACTTTTACTTATTCCTTTTTTGAGGCGCTTCCTTTTTTATGTAGATCAAGTTTCTCACATAATTTTTATTTTCTCTAAAGAAGTTTTAACAATTTTAGCAAGGCAAAGGAAGGTCTTTTGGTAACACAATCCAATTTGTGTTTTTCTGGCAGTCTATTTCTCATTCACTTTTGAAAGATAATTTCATAGGGTAAGGATTCTAGGTTGATGGTTTCCTCCCAGCATTTAAAATATTGCACGCCACTCTCTTCTTGGTTTGATGGTTTCTGAGAAGTAGGATAGAATTCTTCTCTGTGCTCCTCTATAAATTCATTTTTTCCTTTTGACTCTGACTTCTTTAAATATTTTTAAAGTATATTCTTTGTTTTATTATGCTTATGTTAATAAATAAAATTAAGTATTTTAATGGTACACAAATGGGATGTTTTGATATATGTGCATATTGTAAAATCATTAAATCAAGCTAATAAATCCATCGTCTCACATGCTTATCTATTTTTTGTGAAGAGAAGATTTGGTATTTACTGTACTAACAATTTCAAGCTATAGTTACCATACTTTACAGTAGATCTCTGGAACATGCATTCCACCTTTTAGCTGAAACTTGGTATGCTTTGGCGAACATCTTGCCATTTACCCCTTTCAACCTCCAACCCATGTTAAACATGATTCTACTTTTTCTTCTGTGAATTTATTTTACATATGAAATCATGCAATACTTGTTTTCTGTTCCTGGTTTACTTCATTCAACATAAATTCCTCCTGCTCTATCTATGTTGTTACAAATAAAATACCTTGCTTTATTTGAAAGGACAAATAATGGTCCATTCTCTGTATATATGTACATATGTATATGTGTAGCTATTATGAATAATGCTGCACTCATCACAGGATTGCAGATAAATCTTTAGGATAGATTTTACTTTTTATGGGTATATATTCATAAGTGAGATTGCTGAGTTATTTATTTAGTAGCTCTATTTTATTTTTAGGGAATATCTATAATGTTTTCCATAATGACTGTACTAATTTATATCTCACCAACAGTGTAGAAGTATTCCCTTTTTCTACAACCTCATCAACACTTATCTTTCATTTTTTAGATTTTGTAATTAATTTTATTAGGTACTGTCCTGTACCAAATTGGAAAGTGGGCAAGCTATGGAGTCAGAATTTTTTGGCATCTTAGGCCCTCCACTTACTAGTTACATGACTCTGAAACATTTAGTTAGTATCTCAGAATATGCAGTTCTTAGAAGTCAATTTCTTCAATGTTTTTACATTTTTGTACTATTATTGGTGCATTGTAATTATACATCATGTCTATGATGATGTCTTCAAGTGTTTGGCCTGTGTTTTCTTCTAGTAGTTTCAGAGCTTCAGGTTCTTTGAAACACTGAGTTAATTTTTGTATGGGGTGAAAGGCAGGGGTCATTTCAATCTTTTGCATGTGGATATCTAGTTTTCCCAAAATCATTTATTGAAGAGGCTTTTCTTTCTCCAAGGTATGATTTTGGCACCTTTGTTGAAAATTAATTGCCTGTAAATGCATGAGGATATTTCTGAGAATTTTATTCCTTTCCATCAGTCTATGCGTCTGCTTTTATGCCAGTACTATACTGTTTTGATTACTGCGGCATTGTAGGATATTTTGAATTCGATGCGATACTTCCAGTTTTATTCTTTTTGTTTGAGATTTCTTTGGCTATTCAGAATCATTTTTGCTTCCATATGATACTTTGGATTTTTTTTCTAGTTCTATGAAGGATCTGTTGGTATTTTGATGGGATTATATTGAATCTATAGATCACTCTGGGTAATATGGATACTTTAAGAATATAAATTTTCTCCATTCATGAACATGAATATCTTTCTATTTTTTTATTCCTTTAAATGTCTTTCATCTGAGTTTTGTAATTTTCATTGTAGAGGTTTGCACATCCTTGCTTAAATTGATTCCTAGATATTTTATTTATTTTTATAATTATTATGAATGAAATTCCTCTAATGATTTATTTCTCAGAATTATCACTATTGGATTATAAAATGCTAGTGATTTTTGTGTGCTTATTTGTACTATATCCTGCCACTTTACTGAATTTGGTTGTCAGTTCTATTAGTCTTGTGTAACTTTAGGTTTTTCTCTGTATAGAATCATATTATCTGAAAACAGAGATGGGCCTTATTTTAATCTCTTTATACTGTATCTTGTTTGTCTTACTCATTTTTATGACCCTTCTTTTGGTATACCACACAGTATTTGATTTAAAGCTTGGTATCTTTATAAAAGTGTGTGTATGAGGGTGGATCAAAATAACAGTCTTTATTCAGAGTGGCTCTAACTTTTTTTGCTTTTATGCAAATAGAAAGTTACAAATCATTGTAATTCAAGCAATAATGATTCAGAGTGAGCTCTCTTGCATTTTTGACAGGTTCTGTTTATCTCTGTTTGCCCTGTATGTTGGAAGTCCTTTTTCAAAGTTTTTCCAGCAAAGCAGCTTGTTTCAGAAAGTCCTGAACTCTAATCATTATCTCCTCAGAATCTAAAGATGGCCCAAAACACTTTTATGCTTTTCAAACACTTCATTTTGACTTTCAAGGATCCCTTGACGTAGCTTCAGATTTGGGGCAAGTATGTTAAAGGGAAAGACAGCTCTGTGTCAAGTTCAGTGGCCCACCAAAGTCTTCTGATCTGTTTATTATTCTTCTATCTCCAGCTCTGTCTTCTTTGGAACTTTAATTTTTTGCTCCTAGCTTCTTCATGTTCTCTCCAATGTATTTATTTATTTATTTATTTATTTATTTATTTATTTATTTTTGCGGTACCGGGGATTGAACCCAGGGGCGTTCTACCTCCGAGCTACACCCCCGGCCCTATTTTTTGTACTTTATTTTGAAACCGGGTCTCACGAAGTTGCAGAGGGCCTCACTAAGTAGAGAGAGAGAGAGAGAGAGAGAGAGAGAAAGGTGAGGCTGGCCGCGAACCCGGATCCTCCGGTCTCCACCTCCCAAAGTACTGGGATTACAAGCGTGCGCCACCACGCCCGGCTTTTCTCCAATGTATTTATAAAAATTTTAAATTCAACTTTTCTAATAATTTGGATGGGAGTCCCAGCTTCCTATGGTACACATTCCTTCCTCTCTCCACTATGTACTTCATATTATATTTTGATTAAATTTCAGTAGTGTTAGTTATTGGTTATGTTCTTGATCGGGCTTGACTAAGTTTACATGCAATCTAATATTTTTGATAAACTTACTTTAATATGTTTGGGTTCACTTTCTTGGACATGGCATAGGTAATTAGAATCAGAGCTGAATTTTCTTCTCTAAGTTTTGATAATTTCTATTGCTCTATTTTAAAACTCATTGATATTTTATCCTGTAGTGTTAAATTTGATTTTACTACAACCAACTGAGTTTTTACTTCATACATTATATTTTTGAGATGTAGTTTTTATATTTTATCTTTCACTACTATTCTCATTTTCATGTTTCTTTATGTCCTTGAATATATTTGTAATAACTGTTTTAAATTCTTAATGTGCTAATTTAATCATCTCTATCATTTCTGTGTTTGATGTTACTAATTTTGTTTCTGGAAAAGTCATGATCTTTTCCTTCTTCTTCCCTTGACTATAATTCCTAAGAACATGTCAGACCATGTTAATGATGTTGTTTGGGACATAGATTTTATTGACTTTATTTAAATAGTGTAGAAGTTGTTTTTATCAGGCAGTTAAGTTACTTGTGTATCCCTTGATCATTTCATAATTTGGTTGGTCCAACGTCACCTTATTTTAGTGCCGGTTTGTCTAAATCTTAAAGTGTTCCCTTTCTGAAATTTTCTCTTCAGTGAAGTTTCCAATATGTCAGGTGGAACTCAAATGTTTTCCAGCTCTGTAATAGCTCTAAAACTATTTATATTATATATGTATAGCTCTTCTTTGCTCCTTCTCATGGGGTTTTACTCTATATTTTAGGGTCTTTGTGTTCAATATAGCAAGCTTAAGGAGACCACTATGCAGCTAGGTAGAGTTCTTTCTCTTTTTTTCTCCTATTCTCACTTAAGAATTATAGCCAATCTCTGGACTTTGATCTTTTCCCCATCAACACAATAAGATCATCATAAAATATGGGTCTATGGGAATTACAGGCAGAATGCTAAGACATAAATTATAAAGTTTGATTAGTTTATTTCCCTTATTCAGGCACTATTGTTTTGAGGAACATGCCATAAAATTTCTGAAAGCAATTATTTTGTATAATTTGTTCATTTTAATATGTTAAGAGAGTAAGTCCATTACTATTTGCTCTGAAATGGCTGAGAATGTTTCTCTTCTGTGTGCCAAAAACATGAAATAGATTTCTATCAGTTTTGAAAAAAAACATTTTAAGTGAAAAAGCAAATTGAACAGTGAATGAAATTATCAAAAATTTATGAAGAAAAATATGTAATATTTAAAATTCATAAGACAATATGATATATAAATTCCTTCAATGATAATGAGATGTAATTTTTAGGCAAAAGTCAAAAAATAATATTGTTCTCTTCCAATGATATACAACTTCTCATCAATATTCAGCATGTACTGCCTTTCCACCCAGAAGTCACTTGCATGAAGACTGGTATTTCCAAATGTGTTGATAGCAGAGGCAAGATTTATTCTCCATTGATGAAGATAATCAACAGAAAGATGTTTATGCCGTGCAGCTGAGTCTCTGCAATGTAAGAGAGTTCCTGTTCTGAGGAAGAGACATTTGTCAGGTCCTTCTCATCACCATTTCTTAGAACAGATGCTGTGTGCTCTCGTTGACACCCAGTTTCAACTCCCTTCCTTCATTTGGTATTCTAAGAAGCATGGAAGAAATTCTCAGGAAAAACAAGTTCATCTGCAGGTGTTGTGTTGTCTTCTCCCTAAAGATTCCTGTTTTCTGTAGAAGGACATATATTTCTTGGAGCAGCATGCTAATCAAGAACAGAAAATTGTCACAGATGTTCATCTGTTTAAATGAAGTAGGGAAACATGGTTCGACAGGAGGACAGTAGGTATTTTTCCTCAGAGGAATGTTCACTTACGGTTTGAGATGTGATGAGGTTCACAATATATGTAGAATTGATTTAAAAAATCATGAAATATTTTGAGAATCCTACAGTTTCAATAAAATGATCATTTAGAAAATGTGAGTACCATCAGAAAATATTACCTTAATAGTACCAAATGGAAAGTCTAACCTTAAAAGTATGTATGTAGAATAATTTCCAAATATTTTGTTGTGAATAGAAAACTATAGGAAGAATATACATGAAATTTTCAGCATTGATTTTTGTTAGACAATGAAAATATGAAAAGGTTTTGGTTTATTTTAGATTTTTTGTAAAAAAAAAAGCTGGAATTGTATGTGTGTGTGTGTGTGTGTGTGTGTGTGTGTGTGTTACTTGGGATTGAACCAAGAGTTTTCTACAACTGAGATACACCCCAGACATTTTTATTTTGAAACAGGGTCTCGCTAAGTTACCTTGCACTGGCCTCAAACCTGAAACCCTCCTGCCTAACCTCCCAAGTACTGAGATTACAGGTGTGCGCCTCTGTGCCTAGCTTGTAAACTATATTTATTTAAAATAAATAGCTTAAAATTCAACCTTCAATATTTATTTGGTTTAGAACTAAAGCACATTCTATTTGAGAAAGAAGCAACACCGAATTACTCACCTACTTGAAAGCTTTTTTACTGATCTTACCAGTTTCTAACTTTGTATAATAAATATGTCATGAGTAAAATGAATCTTAGTTTTTACTTATTTCTTTTTCTTTCAATCTTGTTCGTCAGGATTTTAAAGTTTGATAATATTTTTAAAGACATTAGATATATATGTAGTTTATTCATTTTCTTTTCTCTCTAGAACAAAGCACAAGATGTAATACTAGAAAAATAAGCAACTTTTTATAAAATAAAAATGAAGTTAATTATATAAAGTTTTAGCTATAATTTAATTCTTAATAACTCATGATTTTTTTGAAAATCAGTTGTGGCATACTAGCTTTTGAAACATGAAAGAACTTGATTAACTAGGAAATATGATGATAATGAAGGCAGTCATAAACTTTGCTCCACGATATCTTCATCTGGAGCCTAAAGTATTTTTTTTCTAAATTATTGTAAGCAAAAAATTTTACCAAATATTTTGCACTGTCTGAGTCAACATTTTCCATCCCCCACTGAGAGCTGTTCCCCCCCCACCAATCACTTTAACTTAAAACCAATCATACACACTTAATTATTTATGCAATAAACCCAATGTGTAATACTTTTGGTAGAGTTAGCTTTGTTGATGCAAATTTTTAACACAGCTGATTAAAAAAATAAATGAGCTGGGCATGGTGGTGCAGGCCTGTCATCCCAGTAGTTTGGAGGCTGTGACAGGAGTATTGCAGGTTTGAGGCTGGCCTTGGCAACTTAGTGAGACCCTGTTTTAAAAAATTAAAAAAAGCTGGGCATGGTGGCGCATGCTTGTAATCCCAGTACTTGGGAGGCTGAGGATGGAGGATCCGGGTTTGCAGCCAGCCTCAGCTACTTAGTGAGGCCCTCCGCAACTTAGTGAGACCCTGTTTCAAAGTGAAGAATAAAAAATAGGGCCGGGGGTGTAGCTTGGAGGTAGAATGCCCCTGGGTTCAATCCCTGGTACTGCCACAATAAATAAATAAATAAATAAATAAATAAATTAATTAATTAATTAAATAAAAAGAGTTGGGGATATAACTCAGAGGTAGAATGCCCCATGGGTTCAAACCCTAGTACCAGTAAATACATAAATACATAAATACATAAATGAATGAATGAATGATTATTTTTACTCATGTTGGACTGCTCAGGGTCTGCTCTTCAGGTCTTCCCACAGGGACCTAAGCAGAAGGAACAGTCCGACCACTGAGGATATTCTATGGCAAAAGAGAACGCAGGACTGCTGACAACACTGTTGTCTCGGGAAGTGTCTGATCCAGTGTGATGTCACAGCTGCTCACTTTCCTTGACCAACTGGACATCAGTGGAGTTGGGAATGCAAACTGTCCCTACAGGGAAGGAGGAAGAAAACACTTGGGAACAAGACTTCAATTTACCACATCTTCCTCCATGTGTGGCTACAGATGCTGGTCTGGTGAAAGTTTCCTGAAATCCCTGGCAATGCAGGAAGTGACCGACCCATGCAGCGGCTTCCGTGTAGTCCACTTAAACAGCATGTCTGTCACCTGAGCCGCAAAGGCTCTTTATTCTGCTCTCTGCTTTCCATCTCTCCTAATTTCCTGCTTCTTTTTACTTCTCCAGTCCTTCAATGTTGACTTTATTTTATACATAACCCATTGAAACCCAATTCCCTACGTGAGTATCACATGCAAACCTTTAGGCTACTGAGAGGGATAAACCTCTAGACTCTGCTTAAGTTATTTTATATTGGAGGCGGGGGGAGGTACTGGGGATTGAACCCAGGGACATTGTACCTTCAAGCTACATCCCCAGCCATTTTTTATTTTTTATTTTGAAACAGAGTCTCCTGAAGTTGCTGTGGGTTAGGGTGGGTCTCACTAAATTACTGAGGCTACCCTAAAACCTGTGATCCTCCAGTCACAGTCTCCCAAGTACTGGAATTACAGGCCTCCTGTGCTCAACTTCAAGTGAGAAATAATGATGATGATAAATGCTAATGAGTAGCAGATAGTACTCACTATATGCAAATCTCTCTTCTAAGCACTCAACATATATGAACTCATTTGATACTTTTTATAACACCATAAAGCAAATCAAAATATCATTTTAATTTTACAGATAAAAAAACTAAGGTGCAAGTGTATAAATCAATGGTGCAGTGCAAGATTATTTGTCTGCTTGCCTTTGGAATCTTTGTACTTAGCACATGGCTAAAGCTGGAGTCTGTGCTTGGGTCTCCTGGCAGATAACAAAGACAACTTTTCTCTCATTGGAAACTATCAGACCTCCCTTCTAGGTCCCTTATTTCTTTACCTTTTTATCTAATATCAGAAAGATATCACTTTCTGATGTCTTTGAAGGCCATGGAACCTGGCTCTCAAATCTCGTCTTAGTTTATCTTAAAGACAACCAATTTAAACATTCTAGCCTCAGGATACCTCCCCCTCATCACCACCTCTGCTCTCCTGTTTATAAATAATACCCAAATCCTTAAATCTAATTCCTCTAGTTCTTCGCGCCTCTATTACAGTCATGAAATTTCATCTACACAATTATGATTGTTCCTTTACTATCACCACTCCCTTTTAAAGAAATCTGTCATGTTCTTCATTTAATTTCCTATCTGTGAGATTTCTAGTGTCCTGGAATTATTATTAATGGTGCCACCTTTGGTATTCAAGTGTATCAATTTGGACAATAAGCCATAAGGCCTTCCATATATACACATATATATCTGTCTCATCAATCACACTTCTTTCAGCAAGCTGCTTCCCCTTCTATGAATTGATTCTCTCTCTCTCTCTCTCTCTCTCTCTCTCTCTCTTTGGTGCTGGGAATTGAACCCAGAGCCTTGTGCTTGCAAGACAAAGACTCTACCACTGAGCTACACCCCCAGCCCCTATGAGTCGATTCTCGATTCTGTCCAATGATCCATTTTGGTTCATTGATTAAAGTCTTCCTTACTCCATACTTGGGCTCCTGGCTGCTTCTGGAGAAAGTCCCAGATCCACAGGGAGAGGTTCCACCATTTTTTGCAGCATTCGTCATTTGGCTGAGTCCCCATTGCTACTCGATTTCCTTTTCACTTGTTTTCAGGCCTCTTTCTTTATAACTTTCACTGCAGCTACCCCATCCCTGTGCTATTATCCCTCAAGCTGCTGGCTCCAGGCTTACTTTTACCTTCCTCTGTCTGCTACACTTGCCTCTTATTTCATGGAGAAAAGAGAACCTATCAAGGGAAAGTCCTATCATCTCCCTTCCCACACACTTATCTACATTTGCACCTGTTTTCTTGCCTTTTATCTCAGTCGCAGAGGAAACCATATCCTCCCTCCTGTTAAAAAAAATCATTCTTCCACTTTGCTTTAAATGCCATCTCCTTCAATGCCTTGCTTGATAAATTATCCTCTCTGTCTACTATATTTTCAGCTTCTCTTTTTTTCCCAGTGACACCTTCCTCTTAGTCTATAAACATGCTCAAATCTTTAGACATTAAAAAAACCTGTCTCAACACTGGATCACCTCTGGCTAACTTCCTCTGGACATCTTTCAACTCTAAATTTTTAAATCATTTTCTCTAATGCCTCCCATCTGTCTTCGACTTATTCTAACCTGTCTCTTGCTCTCACTATAGCTCAATGATTGTTCTCCATCAGGCTCCCGTGACCTCCTAATCGCCCAGTTTCCTTGAGAAGTCTTGTGTTGGTCCTCTTTGCGTCATTTGGCACTGATGACCAGTTTGTTCCCCTACTTCCATTACATGTGCTTCTCAATTTGGTTTCATTGCTTTTTTTAGTGCTTCCTACCAGTTTCCCTGTAAGGTTATTCTTTGGCAGGAGTTCCGGCCTTGATCTTTGGCTTCCCTGCTTAATACACACATCTGAGCTCGCAGGCAGGACCTAAAATTTCTTCATGATACAGTCCCTGAATTTGTATCTAATATTTCCTGCCACTTCCTCATATACCATCAGTCATTTTATCCTATTTTTCCTACTTAAAATTTGTTGATTATGGCCTGCATTCTTGTCCCTTCCTGTCTATGGATATCTCATGCTATCTGGGAGACTGCCTTTCTCATCTGCCTACCAGGCTGCTTACATCAGGTCTACCCCACTAGACTTTATTAATTCTTGAATTTGTGCACAGTATGTAAATGGACTATCCACCATGGAATGAGACAGAAGATATAATCCTTGCTCTGAAGGAGCTTAGAGCCTTAGTGAGCTAGTTGTACAGGTGAGTCTATATGACAAGTAGGTGCTTTGAGAATGGAGACCACATAGGTATTATAGGTACATAAAGGCTATTCCCTAGACGAACAGTAAGGTGAAGCATCCAAGGGGTAAAGACATGTGAATTGAGTTTGGGATGACAGAGATGACGTAGCCAAATAGAGACAAGATAGAAAGTCGATCTAGATGTAGGGAATAGGATGTATAAGAGCAAAGATGTGTAAAACAGGAAATATACAAGATAGTCTTGAATTCTTTAGGTGTCTTGCATTGCCTTAGTTATTTTTGTATTCTCAGCACTTAGCAGAGTTTCTACCACAGAGGACAGACTCCTAAACGAATGAATAAGTTAAAAAATCAATGAAAAAGTAATATACACTTTTTTCCAGCTAAAAAAATACCAATACAGGATAATAGTTGTTTTCCAGAGAGATTGTTTTGTTTAAAAACAAGGTCTGCCTGCTACTGCGGTAATTGACATTAATTATCCATAATCATCATAAACTTTCAATCTCATTTAGTCATAGCACAACCAATGCTGCTGTCCAAAGTAGCAGCTCTATTTTCCCTGACACACCCTGGCCCTTGGCCTTTGGATCTCTCCTGCCAGACCGAAGCTCTGCTGTCTCATTGCATGTTGAACTTCTCCGTGGCTGTAGTTTGCATTTTCTACTTCACTTCCTTTTGTTTATTGTTCTTCAACTCATTCGCAAAAGATCTGAAAAACCACACAGTGTGTATCATGGCTTTATTACTGGTCAGCTTGCTTGTAATCACAGTCTGCTCAAGTCTGGAGTGGTACTCCTTTATAAGAAGGTGATTTTTAGTGTGTCTTTACAGGTTGTCTATAGAAAAGTCTGGCATTACTTCAGTTTCAGTCTTCATAATTGGTTAGTGGAGTTAATTCCTGGACACATAGTGGTTAGATCTGTACCAAAAAGTTGTGCTGGGAAAAAACCCCAAATATTTCAAATCTTAATTTTTTCCAGGGGAGGAAACAGTGATACCAATGGCTATAAGAATACAAAACAACAACAAAAATAACAACAAAGTAAAAAATACATATGCACAAAATAAAAATGGATGAAATAAAAGCCAGCGTCATATGGCTGGGCAGATTGAATAACTTGGCCAATTATTTCAACTTCTTTGTGCATTAGTTGTTTGATTTGCAAAACTGGTGATACGTCTATCTCAGAATTTTGTGACCTTCTAATAAAATAAGACACAAAATAGTTCCCAACAAATGTTTGTTCCCCCATAGTTCAAACACTGATAAGTGTTTTTAATGAATTAAAAGCGAAAGGAATGGTGAGATTCATTGTACCTGACATGTCAACTTTACTATTATCACATCCAAGCTAAGTGATAAATGACTTTGGACTCGATGCATTACTAATGGGAGAATGTGATAGAGCTATAATTTTGTGGGATGTATAAGAAGATATGCTACAAGTTTTATGTTGTACTTATAAACAACATAGTACGCATATGTGTCTGATATTTCACATATCTTACTTCTTAAATCAAAGCACCATTTTTATTTTTTGCCAGAATGAGCTGCCTTGCCCTTGAGGCTGCTGAAGAAGATGACAGACTCACAGTGCTCTACAAATATATTCCAAGGTTTATAGTGTGGATACCTCTAGAGGAGAAGTTGCCTGAACAAAAGAACTATTCTTGGTCAATATGATCATGTAAATATAGTAACTAGGTTGGAAAGGAATTGCACTCTGATCAAATTGGTAGAATCTGAAGGTCTTTTAAAAAATAATATAATAGAAAGAAGTCTAGAATAAAATCATTGAACAAACATTTAAAAATAATTGCATTTGTCATATCTTGGATATTTCTTTTTCCTGTGTTAATTATTAATCACATTAAAATAATAATGAACAGTTTTACTTTTAAAAGAAATTGTCTTATTGTTTCTACAAGCTTTTTAAATAATCCTGCTGCAATTATTTCATGTAAATATACTTAAAGCTTGCTGAAGTGTCTCAGCTGTTTAGTCACAGCTATCCAAACACCTGCCTCTTGCTTGTCTCCTGGTATTAAGTTTCAGGAGCATGAGGTAATGCTCTTATCTAAACATGCTATTATCCAAATAAAAAATGACCACAACACACTCCCAACAACAACAATAATGCCTTTGAGTGACATCGTATTGCCAGCATTACTGGAATCCCAAATGTAAATTATATGTATACCTGTGTCTCGTAAAGAGTGTTGACCATCTAGGACTTTGATTAATCCTTAAATGTCTGTAGAAATTAAAGTTGTATAGATGGACTTCATGCCAAGTAATCAATACTTGTTAATATACAAGGATAGAGAATGATCTTTTGGTTGTAGAAATTTGTGTCCTAATTCATCAAAACTGTCAGACTATGCTTCACATGCCTGGTCTTGTACTGACTATAAAGTATGTGCTCAGAGCTATAAACTGCTTCTGTGATCTCAGATATTATTAACAAACTATCTGCTTAAAATGAGGTTAGTAAGATACCTACTTTAAAAATTGGCGTCTAAGTGATCACAACCTTTAAAAAAGGAAAATATCTCATGTGCATACACTCATATAAAAGCAAAGAGGAAGAGGATGTAGTGGGTTTCAGGTGGAAGTAACAGAAGATAAAATAGAAAACAGCATGAGCTCAAACAACTGCAAGACATTTGATGTGAGTGAACCCAAAAGATTCAGAGAGAAGGAGAGTGAGAAAGAGAGAGAGAGATTTAATGTTGCAATAACCTAATTTTTAACCTCCAAATCACTGTGGAGCTCAAGTTTATTGTGTTTTTAACATTTTTCCCCAAAGAAACTGTGACTACAAACATCAGTTCTGAACTTCCTAGACTTCCCTTGAGGGGCATGGTAGTGCCACAGAAGGCAAGGTCTTCTCATCACTTTTGATGCATTCTGCTATTAATTCACCACACATTTGTTCAGTGTGTGCTCCCTGCCAGGAGCTTTCCTAAACCTGGGCAGCAGAGGAATGGCTTTTGCTTCATCTAATAAGAAGCTCATAGTTTATAAGCTTTTTCTTTTACTTGCCTTTGTCCCAAAGAAGAAGCTTTCTTAAATTTATCTAAGTCAAGTCTTTCCACATCTCTGTATCCCCATCATTCCATACCTTGTTAGGGACTTTGCTTCTGTGCTTTCAATAATAAATCTCCAGCATCTTTAATTTATAGATCTCTCTTCCAGATCCTCCCCAAATTTAAATATTATCTATGTAATCCAGTAGATAGAGTATGTAACATATATACATACATACATACAAACATAGGAACAATAAATATAAAATTACAACCTAACCAAACTTGAAAAGAAAAAATAGAGATAATCTTTAGAGTTTTATTTCTTTATTCTACATCACAGGCAAGTTCCTCAAAATATTCTGTGAGTTTATTGCTGCAAATTCTGTCTATTTCTATTAATTCATTCTAATCTTTTTGTGTTGTTGTTACTGTCCTAATCACTGAAACTTCTCTTGAAGAAGTCAACTTCAACTCAACGTACCCTACCATTCCCTTCACTCATCTATATTGTATTTACACTTTCTCTTTTGTACTTCTTCCTAGTTGTCTTAGAACAGGTTCACCAAAGTGGAGCTCGAGAATGAAATTTATAGGCAAGTACTTCATTGGGGAATTCTCCAAGGAGATATCTGTGAGAAATTAAAAGAAGCAGAATAGCACATTGTAAGAAGCTAAACAAATATATGTTGGAAAGGAAGTCTAGTTTTAACCTAATCTCAATGAAATCTATGAGATACAAAATATACCCCCCTCAATTGCCTCTCTGTTGTGATGGTTATTTGTATATGTCAACTTGACTGGGCTAAGTAATCCCAGAAAGCTGCTAAAACATTACGTCTTGATGAAACTGTTAGCATGTTTCTGGAAAAGATTGTCATTTGAATAGGCAGTCTGAGCAAAGATCACTCTCATCAATGTGAATGGGCTTCATCTAATCCCCTAAGGGCCTGAAAAGAACAAAAAAGCAGGACAAGTTAAGTCTCTGCTTGACTGGGAACATTCACCTCCTTTTCCCGTTGGACATGAGCCCGCCTGTCTGTTAGACATTTGGTCTCAGGTTGGGACTTCCAACATTGGCTCCTGTGGTCCTCAGGCCTTTGTGTTTGACTTGAACTGCACACTGGCTCTTCTGAGTCTCCGGCTTGCAGATGCTGCATCGTGGGTCTTTCTCATTCTTCCATATTCATCTGAGCCAATCCCGCATGATAACTCTTCTGTTTATTGCTGTGTATCCTATTTTTCCTGTTTCTTTGAGACCCTGACTCATATACCCCTTGAGGCTAGGGATCTGGGCTTTCATACCCCCATATCCAGTATGCTCTGGTTATGAAACAATCATTGGTTCAGGGTTAATGGCAGAGAGAGAGCTCTTGTTAGCAAAGGGCTATGCTCTGAAGAAGGCAGGCAGCTGTGAGCCATTAAGATCCACCATTCACAGTATGAGGAAATGGATACTCAGTCTAGAAAAAAAAGGAGAACTGGACTGTACAACAGCCTCATCTTTTCTAACTAATCCCTGCTGTATTCGCTGCTTTACATACTGACTGTAAGTGAAACTTTCCTCCTTCTTATTGCTAACTCAGGCCTCTCAACTCAACTTGACTCATTTGTCTAACTCATCACTTGTCAAATATACTTTTAGACAAAACATAATCTTTTCCCATTCTCCTTAATCTGTCTCCAATGTTCTAGATCTCAAGAAATATTAAACTTTCTCTCTATCTCTTATACCAAAACCTTGAAAAGTGTTAATGGACCTCTTTCTCTTGCAACCCTGAGTCAAATCCAATGTCAACTGCTGCTGTTTCTATTTAAAAAAAAAATATATATATATCTTAAAAACATATTGCAAAATGTAATATTTTAAGTCCATTCTCAAGATCCACTTTGGTGAATCCAATATATATCTCCACTGTCATATTAGAGTTTCCACTAAAGCCCATTTTATACCTCACCTGTTTTGAGCTAAATGGTTATGTCTCCCCCCAAAATGATACATTGAAATCCTAGTACCCAGTGGGATGGTATAGAGGGTGAGGCTTGGGAGGCAATTAGTTCATTAAGGTGGATCCTTCATGAATGGGATTAGTGCCCTTTTAAAACGTACCCCAGGGACCTCTTTTGCCCTCTTTGCACTCTGTGAAGATACAATAAGGGTGCAGTCTGTAATTAGGAAGGCTCCCACCAGAACCCAACCACGTTGGTACCCTGATCTTGAACTTCCAACCTCCAGACCTATGGAAAATACACTTCTGTTGTTGAGAAGCCACCCAGTCTATGGTACTTTGGTATAGCAACCTGAAGAGACTAAGACATTACACCTAGCAATAAAACTTTTCAATGATAGAGCTGTAAGAACAAGGGGTATAAGGTTCAGGAGAACATGATCTTTATTTTTGCTTCTACTGCATCACCAGTTCTAAAATGGTGTATGTCACATGATAGGTGCTCCATAAATCTTTTTTTAATAAAAAATAAGTGTAGAATCATAATCCTGCAGTGCCGAGGAACATAGCCTGATGTGACCCATTCCAAATATGATATTTAGAGTGATTTTTATGCAAGCAATCTGTAGCCAACTTCTTATTTCTCTTGTGTCTAGTACTGAGGGTGTTTGTGTTTACCATAAATACTTGCTATTCATTGGAGACTTTGGGAGCATATACTTGCTCACCTGTGAGTTTCAAATATACGATTACACTGCCTCAGTGCTGGCTGTTTCTTCCAACTGGAATACTCTTCTTCCAAATATCAAGTTAGCTCCTTCATCTTTTCTGACAGTTTGCTCAAAATTCTTTCTCTATGAGGCTTCTCTGAGCACTCTGTAAAACCTCCACTTTCCTGCCTCATTCTCTAACCCCTTCTGTGTTCTGTTTCCTTTATATAATTTATCATATATGTTTGTTCTCACCTAGAAAAGAATGTATGTTACATGAGGACAGGGACCTTTGTCTGTTGATTTTATTTTTTCACTAAATTATCCCCCAAATTTGACACATTACTGTTTAGCTGATGCAAAAGGTATATTTGCTGAATGAGTAAATGTGAAAATGAATTAATAGAAAGCTACATAATTTTCTTCTTTTATATTATTTCATGTTGGGGACTGACTTTGGGCCTCCTTGGAAAAATTTGATGTCTTCTGTCAAAATTCATCTGTGTGTTATACCTCATTGCTCTGCATCTTGTTATCTGTTCACAGTTATGTTTCCTGGCAATCCAGGACTTTGTTAGGGTCTGTTTTAGGAGATCAGTTGTGTGCCCTTAATTTTTTTATTAAAATTTTATGCAAATATTTAATTTCAACTCCTCACATATAGCTGCTTAAGTCAGATCCTATCATGCTGTACATAAGCTGAAAAAATTAACCCAGAGAATATTATTTTTGCTCTAGTAAATAAATGGCTTTCTCTTTTTCTGTTGGATTAGATTTTAAGTAAATGTTTTCTACACATACTGGATGATATATGGGTTCTATATGTCATAAAGAAGAACATTCTCTTTATCATAATAACTTCATGACTCTTATTTGCTTTTTGGTCTCACAACAATCCTGTAAAGTAGGTCTGATTATTAGCTCCTGTCTTCATGCTTTTATCACTGAGGTTTAATATATTTTACACCCTTGAAATTGCATAGTGAATATTGTATACTACTGTTATTAATTAGGTTTATACCATTAGGGATTTCCCACGGTATTAAAATTTGTTTTAAACATTGTTTTTAATTATGACATAATATTGCATGACATTCCATGCCAGTAATATACTTTGACTCTATTGTATATTTGTTCTTATTTTTGTTTTTCTTATTATAAGGACTATTGAGATGATGTCTTTGTGTGTATACATTCATCATTTTTGCATCTTATATTTATTATGAGTTTTTGTGATAACTACATGTACTGTATGCTGGAGGGCTTCTTTTTTTCTTTTCTGGGAATGATCCTTGACCATGACTACTTTCTGATTGCTCTCATACATATCAATTATATAATTTAGTATCCACAAGGAAATCTGCTTCTCAGGTGATATTTTGTTTGAGTTTAATATCTGAGCGAAAACACTTCCTTGAGTTTTCACAACATCATTAGCCTCAAGGAAATGTAAGTCAAAACCATAATGAGGTATCACTTTACCCCAGTTTGAATGGCTATTACTAAATTGACAATATATTTATTGTCAGGGGAATGTGGACAAAGAGGAAAGTTTATATGCTGTTGATAGGAATGTAAATTAGTAAAGATGTTATGGAGAATAGTATGGAGGTTTCTGAATAAACTAATAATAGATCTACCATATGATACAGCTATTTCATTTTTGGGTATATATCCAAAAGAAATAAAATCAGTATGTTAAATTGATAACCAGCATGCCAGGATATATTTTAGAGAACTCCAAATAAAAAGGTAGGACCATCAATAAATAATAAAATTTATATAAAATTGTATTTTCTCACTAAGTTCAGAAAATTATTTCATCCAAATGAATGCTAGGTTAAATTTCTAGGAGAGAGCAAGAAATTTAGGAATATGATAGTGCAATTAGGTAGAAAGTCAGTGCTTTAACAATTTGTAGTAGAATTTTGTGAAAGTTGCTGTCTAGACTTTTAGAAAAAAGAATACAAAAATTATATTTGTAATACTGCAATACTGTGGGCTTTGAAGCAATTTGTTTTGGGGTATGAGAGGGAAAGACTAAAGCAATCCAAAATTAATAACTTCTCTCACAATTTTGAGGCAGTTTATAATTTATTTTCTTACACTGGATCAGAATATGCACCAGATTGCTATTTACTGAAATACAATTTGACTGCCTGGATACCAACATGGGAGTGATTGCCTTGGTTATGGGGTAAAAGACATCTAAACAGAGAACAAGGGAGACATTCTAAATATGTAAAACAAAGCTTGAGGCAGTCCTGATGGTTCATAGTTTAAACTGGCAGAGATATTAATGAACATCAAAAATTAAGCAAAGACATCTAGTTACAGAGTAATATATGCCATTTAACCTATTGATATAACATATCAAAGAGAAACCAGTAGTAACAAGAACAGGACCTGTGTGTTTGTGACATAAGAGGTTGGGTAATGGAACACATTGCCAAAGCATTCACAAGGTCATTGCAATGGCTGATCATTGGTCTTTGTGCTACCAATCTTGGGGAGCCCAGAACACTGCTTGAGAAACAGATTAAAGTAATAGACTGGGTAAATCTATTTTCTTGAATAGGTATATGCTAAATAATAATTTCATTAAATAATTAAATCTTCTTAGCTAATGGGGGTCAGAGAGAAGTTTCTAGAATCTCCTGAGGAAAGAAAGTGAAATCTCTAGGAGATTCTTAGGAAAGTGTAAATTACCTTCAGAAAATGATCTGTTTCTAAAGTCTCTTCATCTTGTACTCTCAGTTATATGGGTCAGTGGGTACATTGAGAACAAATCCATCTCTCAGGGACTGACTTCCCTCAACAACTTCAGGTTGATCATCTAAAAACATAATAACATAATGTCAATTTGTTAATATACAGTAAAAACCATCATTTCAGGAGCTGCAACATTTGTGTTTTGCTTGATTTTTGAATTATCCTCATAGTTAACCTACATGACCATCCAAATTATAATCAGATTATTAATTTGCAAAAGCAAATTACTGTCACAGGGCAATGGAAATGCTCAAAACCTATCTTGTCAGCATGCCAGGTCTATTTGATATGGGAAATGAAATAATAATCAGAGGCCAATTTATTAATTTATCCTGATAAATCACTGTCCAGAGTGACCAAAGGCCAAGCTCAATGTAATCAGCTTGCTCTTTCCCTGTAAGGAATGATGAAACTCATAATCAGAAAGTTGTGTGCTGGGCCAAGAATCAGAACATAGAAATGTGCTTTAACTGAATGTTTAATGAGATCCGGCTAAGGAAACTTAATACAGCTGTTTTTCAATTCATTTAATCATTGCAATGTGACCAGAGGTACTTGAAGTCTCATACTAATGTCACCTTCACCCTGAAAAGCATCTGTGTCTCTCAGTGTAAATCCAACATCCTGCAAACCTCACCGATGTGTTGATACTGACTTTGCCAGTCAATATTTTGACCCTGCTAAATTAATGGTTTGCGCTATATGCCTAGGCAACTAGTTTAGACTTTCCTGACTGACTAGAATTGTTACTTGAGTAAAGTTCCAGTCCTAACTGAGAGAGAATTCTCTTTTAATAATAATGATTTATGTTTTCAAATGGCTGGTCAATGTACTTCTTTCTGGAAGTAATTGCATAGCTCAAAAATGGGCTATTATAATATGTATGAGGATGAGAAAATTGAAAATAGCAAAATTAATGCTTTTTGCTATTTAAAAAAATCCTTCAGTCCTCAGTTCTTTAGTAATTTCAGTGTTCCATGGTTGTCATCAAGAAAGACAGCTGGCCTATGAAATATCTAACTTAACTTTTACTAACTTCATGTGACTTAAATTTGGTGTGCTTATATATCTCTTGAGATTATATTTAAAATCCCATGGACATATTTTGTTTTTTATTTTTCTGAGAATATTCATAGTTCTCAATGATTCAGCTCACTGCCTGAGACACAACCTCCAGAATTTGTGACTGCCTAAGAGATCATTATTGTTCTGAATGTAATAGTTATTAAATCAGTAATAATCCTAATCAATAATATAATTAGCTCATGTCTTTGGGCTATGACCCCTCAGGTGTCAGAAGCGGTCATTTGCTTTAAACACATATGGAAAGTAAAATGGTCAAAGAGATAAAAGGCAAAAGAGAATGAAAAAAAGTACAACAAAAGTCCTAGGAAACAAAGTATGAATGAAAAGCATTACATAGTTCAAATTATAGTTTCCCATTTATAAGAATGCACTGGTAATAAGGTTACAACAGCTATTGTCAACAGTGAACCAATAAAATAGAGCTTGAAATAAACAGAGCTTGAAATAATTGGAGGAGACATATTAGAAATAAGCAAATTTACAGAAATACAACTGATGTTATATAATTTATGACATAAATATAAAGTTTGGAGAGATTATATGTAGAAAAATCAAAGACTTTTTGACATGAAAAAATAATGCTATGGAAAAACAGAAATGTTTTTAACCATGAATCATTTTGACAATTTATATATTTAGAAAAACATCAAGCATATACTACATTACAGAAGTTTAATGATTTACACACAAATTTTAAATATGCTTGTACTATAAACCCATAAAGCTGTAAAACTGGAATTTGTTCTAATAACATCTATATTGAGAAATGTATCTTATTTAAGGAGGGAGTGGGAGAAAATTTAGGCTCTAAAACAAAATATCTATAAAATAAAAAATAAGGATACTGCATACTAAACTCTAGGTTCATATCTCAACATAAAAATCAAAACTTATCCAAAGCTTAAAAATATTCATTATTTAACAGTTAACAACTGAAAGTGTGAATTTAAAGAGATATCTATGTAGCCCAGAAGTTAGGTAAAGGCCAAAAAGGCAATTATAAAGTATATATAAATAGGAAATAGTAAAAAATAAAGCAAACACTAAACATTTCTAATAAAAAAGTAGAATTGATAAACTGATCAGTTGGTTGGAGGAATCATGAAAATAGAAATTTTGTGATGCAACTTGGGTATATGTGTGTGTGTGTGTGTGAGAGAGAGACAGAGAGAGAAAGACAGAGAGAGAGAGAGAGAGAGAGAGAGAGAGAGAATATAAAACATCAACACAAAGATACAAGAATGATTACAGAAGATTTTTTCCAAAAATTGTAGAACATAATTCAGATTGTATGCTAAGACACTAAAAATATCTGAATAAAAATAATTCATTATTCCAACACATTAAACTACCTTAAATATTTCAAAAAGGAATGGAACATTTTATTAAAGCAGTAATTATGGGAGTAAATTAAATTATTTTCAATAAATCTTTCCAATATAATTTTTCCTAGACTTTCAAAGAACAAACAGACCAATATGGAAATACATTTTACAAAAGTAAGCATTATTCCTTTACTTAGACTTGGAACAGAAAGATAAAATTAAATTGCCTTCTGTGTATTTGTAAAATTCCTAAATAAAAGTGTAGTAAATAAACAAACATAATGATAAATTGGACTTACTATACTTAAATAGTTATTTTAAACAATCATATCATGCTGTTCTCTTTTACCATATTTCAATATCTCATGTAGAATTTTTTTACAAAAATATTATGAGAATTTTATACATTTCAAAATATCACACTGTGATATTGATTGAAATTCTATTATATTTATAAGTTGAAATGAGGAAGATTATAGTCATTACAGTATTTTATCTTTTTATACAATAAAACAGATGGCATAACTCTTCATTCAACTCTATATTTCCAAAACAAAAAGTTTCTTCCTCAATACCAGGCACATTTTTTGTTACAGCCAGTACTCTATTTGACAATCGTTAAAACTGGAATAAGCTATTATTCAATTATATTTACTAATGGGTTTTTGTTAGTATTGCATGAAAGACTTTAAGCTAGTAATGCTTATATGATAACTGTCCATCTATTTGTATTCCTTTGTTACCTGCACTGGTAGTTGAGTTGATTGTCTTGTGTTTTCTAATTTTGTGACAATTCCATTATTTTTATGATGCATACACTCCACTGTTCCAACTCTAGGTCTATTTTATTTTCCAGATGTATGGACATGCTCTACATAAAGATGATCAATAACAGGGGTAATTGTAAAATCCCTGCCTTATTTCAGTATTCATTGGTAAATTATATGCATGGTTTTTACATTGATGATAAGACCTGTGAGAGAAAGAATAGGACTCAAACTGAGGTGATCATATTGAGTGACACAGAAATAAAGAATGGTTTTGTTTTTCTGTAGCAAAATGTACCATAGAGTTATTAAATAGTAAAAGAGTTATAGCTTTACATTTTTCAATTATTATCATCAATGGAATTGTGTCAAGAATGATCTAGAGATTTAATATCAGACATTTTTATAATCATCATAAAAATAAAGTTATTTTGCCTTTAATGATCATTTCACAAGGACTTTAATCCTTTCCTGAGTAAACATAACTCCTCTGTTATATATTATACCATTAGCAATGGCCAGAGATCATATTTTAATAACAGAAAGGTCCTTGTAATTAAATATTGTATATGGCCATGAAGAAACAAAACGTGAAATTGTATAAAGTACTTCTTGGTCTATTTTGTCAGTTATGTCTCTAAAACATTGTAGCATTGTTCATTATTTTCACACATTTACAATCTTTAATCTAGAACATAAAATATCAGTCTTCATTTTATAATATTGATATTTCCCATTAACTTTGCAGTATTAGACACGTGTGTGTGTGTGTGTGTGTGTGTGTGTGTGTGTGTGCGTGTTGTTAGGGATTAAATCCAGAGTTATTCTGCCTCCAGGCTATACCACAAACCCTTTTTATTTTTTATTTTGAAACACAGTCTTACTATGTTGCTGAGACTAGTCTTGAACCTGCAATCCTCCTGTCTCAACCTCCCAAATACTGGGATTACATGTGTGTGCCACCACGCCTGGCTTAGTTATATATTTTTGATGTGTCTTTTTTTGAACCTAGATTATTACTTGTGACTAATCAGGAAGTCAGATAAAGAGTACATGAGGAGTGATTAGTTAACCCAATGATAGTTATATTTCTAATACTAGTATGCTCAATATAATCTCAATATATACATTCTACTATATACACATAAAATAAACATCCCTTGTGCTAAGTCTATATAGAAGATGCCATACATAGACAAAACTTATGCTTATTTTTCAACTGGCAAAAATATTGTAAACAAGTCATGCTTAAGAATTGTTGATGCATATAAAACTGATCATCATATAGTAACATAATGAACTTATAAGAATAGCAATGCTGTGAAGTAGGCTAAAAACATGGGTTTCAATCAAATGCTAAAATCATTCTTATAAAAAAAACAAACAAAAGCAATATTTAATTGAACACAGGAGAACCATAAATCAGGACAATGTTGATGAAAGACAGTAAAACCTCTCAGTCCTACTCATTGCACCCTGGGATCTCTGTGCTTTAAGTCTTCAGAGGAAAAATGTTATTATTTTAAGGCAAGCTAACATGATATGTGTGGCTTCCATACTATGCAAACTCATGAAGCTTGGTTACAAAAACTAAATAGGGCAGAAAATATTTTTAAAAATATTATTGCCAGGTGTGGTGGTGCACGCTTGTAATCCCAGTACTTGGGAGGCTGAGATCGGAGGATCTGGGTTTGCGGCCAGCCTCAGCTACTTAGTGAGGCCCTCTGCAACTTAGTGAGACCCGGTTTCAAAATAAAGAATAAAAAATAGGGTTGGGGGGGTGTATCCCGGAGGTAGAATGCCCCTGGGTTCAATCCCTGGTACTGCAAAAAAAAATTATTAATGGAATTTGGTATAGCATAAAGAATTTAGGGGTAGCAATAAAGGCATTTTTAGAATTGATGGGTTTGGGGGCCTCTCCTCCAAATGAATAAGATGCTTATGAGATATTTTTAATGCATGTTAGTTGATAAAAATGCAAGGCTCTATTTGCTTGTGCCTTGCCAGACTCTTTATGGGGCATGTATAAAAGGGCCCGTGAGAGCAGAGCAGTACATATTTTGCATCAAACACATTGCTCTCAACTACGTTTCCGACTCTTGACAACATGAGCTATTACTACGGCAACTACTATGGCCGGCTGGGCCGTGGCTTCCGAGGTCTGGGCTGTGGCTACGGCTCTGGCTACAGTGGTTATGAGTATGGCTGCTACCGCCCATGTGACTATAGAAGATATTGGTTGTCTGGCTTCTACTGAGAAACCCTGCATGAGGCTGAGCACTTCCTGCTAATTTTCCTGCAGTGGCTCTTCCTTGCATTGGAGCCTCTTTTGGATTAAATGATGATTAACCAATCCTCGGTTACAGTGATGGATCATCAGATCATAGCATGCAAGAGCTAACTTGAGGAAAGCCACCTGGACCAGCAGCTTTAATTTCAGGGGACTTTGAAGTTTGAGGAATGATCCTCTTTGGATACATATTTTGGCACAATTCCCATTTCAAATTGTTCACCTGAGAAATGTGAAAAATCACTTTACAAAAAACTTCCTTTGGCATTTTAAATGTGTCCTACTTATCTTTTTTCTTTTTTTTTTTTACGGTACTGGGGATTGAACCCAGGGACATTCTACCTCCGAGCTACACCCCTAGCCTTATTTTTTATTCTTTATTTTGAAACAGGGTCTCACTAAGTTGCGCAGGGCCTCACTAAGTAGCTGAGGCTGGCTGCGAACCTGGATCCTCCAGTCTCAGCCTCCCAAGTACTGGGATTACAAGCGTGTGCCACCATGCCCGGCACCCTAGTTATCTTTTCTATCCCTTCATAAATAGCCTTTTCATAGGTGCAAGTTCTGCGTGTGAGCTTATGCAAGTCTCTTCCTGTGACCTGAGTCTATGTGCTTTGTGAAAATCTCCTGATAACTGTGTTATTTATATCAACGATCCTAAGCCACCGCCAGAGTGAAGTCCAGCAGGTGTTTTTTCACTAAGCTAGGAGTATATCGATGTCTTTACCAGTCTCATCTTCCCAGTGGGATCACTAGGCCATGTTATTGCACCATTTACCACTGTGTACTCAAAGGCATGCTGGCTTTGCTGTTTCTAAGCTGGAAACAACACTGCCGTGCTGTTGGAAGCAGTGTTCTTAATGGATTCCTTCCACCATCCTTGCCCTTTTGGCCTCACGTAAATGACAGTTGAAGGAACTCGGATAGCCCTCAGAAACAGCAACTGGTTAGCTAAGTGGCCATTTTTGTTTCCACATGACCAGAGTCCCACTCTACCATTTATATATATAACTCCCTATGTCCCGACATTGGGTGCCCAGATACCCAGATATTTGTCATAATACACATTTTTTAAAAATATACTTTGATTGGTACATTATAGTCTCACATCATAATTGAAATCATGTTAATAGTGACATACATGCACACAGCACTTGGTGGACTTTCCTTAAAATGTCCTATAAAGACTTTTTTTCTAATTTGATTAGTTTTACTCCATTGATAACCAGACTAATTATATTTATATAACCCAGTTTATGTTTCTGTTCAAAAGGCAGAATTCCTAGGCTTCGACCATAACTTTTATAGCTTCCTGACTTCCAGAAGTGACGGCACTGTCCTTGGTGGCTCAGTTGACCTATTGTTTGTACCTCCAGTTGGTGTGTTCACCTTTTATTCAACTTTTAGTTTTAAGATGCTGCACTGATGATAAAACCCTGCACACATGGAGATTTATGGAACTCTCCTGCCTTCTCTGGGGACATTTATCTTTCAGATGTCAAGAGGAAAGTTCTCTTAAGATGCTCTTCCAGTGAATGACAGCTTTTAGAAGACAATTGCACTCAGGCTGTCACCACAAAAGAGGCCAATGTTTGCACCACTTCCATATTAATTTATGAGAGTGGTGTCCTTGGATTTTAAAAATCAAACTGATCAAAGACAGAAGCACATGGAATCTGGAGAGAAAAGGGGGAAAGTAGCCCTAAAAGATGCCACATTTTTAAATTTTCTTCAAGAATATGGGATGTTCATAAGTAAGATAATAGCCCTGTTTGTAATGGTGAACATATTGGCAAGAATGATTGCCTTCAATTATAGATTCATAAAATAGTAGGAATAAACATGATTACATGTAAATATGAGACATAGCATGTCTCATGTGGGGGACCAATGCCAAACTTTCTATGAACTTTAGAAAAAAATTGTAGATTTGTCCCCACTTCATAAAATACCCATATTATCAGATGGACTGGATGTGGGCAAGATCTAAGAAAAATAGCTAAGTGTGTTAGCAGGAAGCTCAGCTTCCTCAGTTTTGCTGTGCTTGGTAACACCAGGGTGGGTGACTCCTTCCATGCTAAATTCAATCATGTGCTTATTCAACCATCCACACAGGAGTAATGTACCAACACCCTGTGCCCAATCTGTAGTAGCCATCAAAGGTCAAAAGACACAAAACATTGCCTTAAATCTTCATGAGTTCACAAGCCAGATGGAAACCCAGATAATAAGCACAGAAATGCAAGTCTCTCTGTTAACTTTTAAGTAAGATGCATGTATCAGGTAAGATGGGATCTTATAGGAAGGACATCTAGTCAAGTCTATTGTGGTCAGTAAAATTTTCCCCAAAATATGCTTCCTGGTCTGGGTATTAAAGAAAAGTAGAGGAAAGGAGGAATTAGAACATGGTTGGTATAGTGTTTGTGTTGGTCTGAGGACTCTAGAGAGACCATTTCCTCATAACCTAAAACCAGATGCATAGGTATTCATTTGGCATTTTCTACAGGGATCTATTTAGAAACTAGAGATCAAGTAAATGCAGTTGGATTGCCTGGGAAGTTCTTACAACTTCATAGGTGATAGCTGCCATCAATCAATCAATCAATCAATGTTAGCCATTATCCAGGACTTATTGGAAGAGGGGAGATGAACTTGAAGAAAGAAAACTTAGAAATGTCCATGTCCTCTATTGTAACTATTACAACTCTAAAGAAGTTTAATTTTATAGAACCAATTTTATTAGAACATTATGTATTATGAATATTCATGTGTGTGTGTGTGTGTGTGTGTTTGTGTGTTACACACACAAATAAAATAATGTGTGTAATAATACAAATTAAGCAATGGTTTTAAACATTACTTAAGGATTTGTGTGTGTGTTTGTGTGTGTGTGTATGTGTGTGTGTGTGTGTGTGTAATCGAACCCAGGGGCATTCTATCTCCAAGCTACACCCCCAGCCCTTTTTTATTTTTTGTTTTGAAGCAGGGTCTTGATAGATTGCTGACAGTTTTGCTAAATTGCTGAGTCTGGCCTAGAGACTGTGGATCCTCCTCTCAGCCATTCAAGTATTAGGATTACAGGCATGTGCCACTATACCCAGCAGGATATTTTTATTTAGTTAAAATTATATTATATAGACTTTTATTATTTTCAGAATATTTATGTGTATGCTTTTAAAATAGATCCAATAGCTTTTTAATTACAAAAAATTCATTTTTATCCTGGGTTTTAATATAAGGCTAGAAATAATGATTTGTCCAATTTCACATTAATGACACATTCCGAACCAGAAAATGAACTGTTTAACCCTATTTTTCTGATCTGTTTGGAGAAAAAACTTTCTTTAGATAAAGAGCAGCATGCTCCTTTGAAGGGTGACAAGTGAGGTGTGGCATTAAAGTAGCACCGATATGTCCATGCTAAGGGGTCATCAAGCAATTTAGAAAAGCTTAGCCTTGTGTACATTTACTTCTGAGATGAATATTGACCCCATGTTCCGCATTTAATGTTGAGATTAGCTTCTCAATTCTGCTTGGACCCCTCCCAAATTGTAACTGTGTGACAAAATTTATATGATGAAGTTTAGTAATATTACTGGTGATTTAATTTTATGAATTTGAGCGGTAGGAATATTCAGGATAGAAAGGTTAAGAGACTGTATTTGTTCTCTAATGCTGCATAAGAAATTCCCACAAACGTCTCACTTAAAATATTAACAATCTCATAGCTCATTCTTCTTTAGGTTAAAAGGTCTACTAATGCATAACCGGGTTGTCTGCTCAGGGTATCCTAGACTGAAATCAAGGTTTCAGCTGGTCTGAGTTTTTATCTGAAGGATCTGCAGAAAAATCTGCTTCTGAGTATTGGCCAATTGTGATCATTGGCAAAATCCAGTGCCTGGTTAATCCACCGTGTGCATGCCGGGAAGGAGGGCAATCTTGAGGAACATTCTCACATTTGTGTGGCATAGCCACATGTTCTCCTGGAACTCCAAATGACAAGTGCCCACCTGATTCAGAGGGAACTCAAAACCCTTGCTACGACATGACTAGCTTTGGAGTGGAACAGCTCGTATGAACAGTGCTGCTCAGAGCATACATGCTCATGACAGAACTACATGGTTTTCTGTCTCTGGAGTGGTGTTCCTGTCCTCTCTGCCAGTTCATTCTACTGTAAGGAAATTGGCCCCCAGAGAACACTAGTACACCCCTCAAGGAATCTATCTGTGCTTTTCGTTTCCTCTGCCTACCATACTCTTTCCTCAGGGGAGCCACATGGCCACCCCTTCACCTTCCAGATCTTTACCCCAGTGTCTCGTTTTTAAGAAGGCTTTCCCTACCAATTCATCTACAACCTCAATGCCTTCCATAAGCCATCGCCCATTTCTCATTTATGCTTTAGATCTTCTCCCTACCTGTTATCTCTATATAACGTACTTTTCTGCCCCTCTCTCCAATTAAAATAGAAACTTTGAGAAGACAGGTTTCCTTTTTTTTCTATTTTCTTTTTCTTTTTTGTTTTTTTTACTTTGTTCACTACCTTGAATTATCCTTCCCAATGTCTGGAGAAAATTTTAGCCCTTATTTGGCATTCAGTGAATATTTAATTTGTTGAATAGCTACGTTAGGTTTGGATTGGTTTATGATCTGTCTCCTCCACTAACATGTTAATCCTATGGGGCTGGGGATTTGCTTTTCCTCTTACTAATTTATTTCCAGGTAAAATAGATAAATGTTTTCTATTATTGATCGAGTCAATACATCAGAATAAACTTGAATTTCAGGGAAGAGGAAAAAAAGAAACTTGACTTAGGTGTGAATTCACATTCATGTCTTGGAAAAGCAGTGATTTTTGAAGCTCTTTGCCATGAAAGGAATTTTAGGGAAGAACAAAATTGTTAGATGTTGGTGGGAGGAAGTCATAAAATCAAGGTAGTTTTTTTAAAAACATTTTTTTGAAGCCAGATATGGTGGAAAACACCTGTAATCCCAGTACTGGGAGGCTGAGACAGGAGGATTGTAGGTTTGAGGACAGCCTCAGCAATTTAGCAAGACACTCCACAACCTAGTGAGATCATGTTTCAAAATAAAAAATAAAATAGGGCTGGAGTGTAGCTTGGAGGTAGAGTGCCTCTGGGTTCAATCTCCAGAACCACTAAAATAAAATAAATTAAAACGCAAAAAAATTAAAAAAAATGCATATGGGAGTTACCAGTATTGTTTCCTGGTGGTTTCTATCTGCTAGTGAAGCAAAGCTGAGTTGGGCCAGAGTGAGAGAACAGCAAATAATCCTTTGTTCATATATGAAGTTACCTGTATCAATGTAAATATTACCTATGGAGAGGGGGGAGCAGGGAGGGCCCAGAGGGAAACACACAATGAATGATGTGTGTCTGCATGTATCTATCATTCTGAATCTCACTATGATGTATAATTACAATGCACCGATAATAATAATAATGACTAATAATAACAAATAATAATAATGATAATAACAATAAAGGACTAACTTGTAGTGTGACTGGGAGATGGGGTTAGGAAGTAACTTAGGGGAAAATGTGGGTTTGTGGGTAGTGTGGAAGACTCAATTAGTATTGAAGGTAGCACATTTGTATAGTGTTCAATCCTGAGTTTTATGAGTATCTTTTCTTTTTTCATTTATGTAGAATATATCCATTTATGTAGAAATATGTAGAATTTGCAGGTGCATTTCACTACTTATATTTACCAATATGACTTTTTTCTTTAAGTGATATGTATTACGTATGTGTGTGAAACATTTATTTTTTTTTTTAGCCAGTGAGATTAAATCTAGTCAATGATATGGAAGTTCCAAAAATTATTGCATAGTCTCTAAAGGGAAAAGGAATAAACAGAGATGACATTTGGAAAGGTACGCAACAATCATTTCTTAAAGCAGGGCAGGAGATGGCTTCATTCACTGGTAGAAGCCCAGCGTCTAGATAATGTTAGACACTTGGTGAATGTTTCTACAGGAAAAAATGTACAAATTGATTAGATCTAATGTATAACTGAAAAGGGAAGTATATTTTTGACTGGTCATAGCTGAGGGGAAAGATTAGTAATGTAGAAAGGGAAAGGAATTGAGAATACTAAATAAGAATATGGGAGAAAAAGAAAACAGTTGCCAAGAACAAAAGTTGGAGGAAGCAATCAAATCATTTAGAAGTGTCACAAAATAACAATGGAATTGCAATATATTCTTGAGGGAAGAGAGGTAGAAACACACCATGTTTGCATAAATTTTAGCTAAAGGTAACCCTATCTTCCTACAACTCAATACCCCGTGATGATTTCAAAAACTGTACCACTGGTGAGATGATCTTCCAAAACTCCAAACAGATCCTTTTTCATCTTATTTTCAACCCACTTTTCATACACAATTCATAGTTATATATTACTTATATACCACAGTGTAGCCTCTGAGAAGTTCATGAGTTAGCAATGAATACATTGGTGTCTGGAAAAACTGTAACCATTCAGTAAATACCTGTTGAGTTAACAAATTAACAAATGCATTCACTGCTAAAAAGATGTGCAGGCTGTCTTCCGCAGGCTAATACTCTGATAGATGTCTCTAAATGGCAGTATTACATTAATCAATACTCATGATGAGGTTCCTCATGAATCAAGAAAGGGTGAAATTATAAGTAGTATGTTTTGTTAGTTTTACCAGTGAAACTAAAGTATATTTGTTTAGTTGGTTTGAAATATATCACAGATTACTGTAACCAATAGTTACCCTACTGTGCTATAGAAAACTAGAAAAACATTTCCCCTCAAACTGTGTTTTGATGACCTTTATGTAACTTTTTACATCCTTCCTCCCCTTTGCCCTACTTAGGCTCTAGTGACCACTCTTTCACTCTGTTGTATAAAATTGACCTTTTAGTTTCCACTAGTGAGTGAAAGTGTGTGGTATTTGTCTTTATGTGTTTGGGTTTTTTTTTCACTTAATATTATGACTTCTAATCCCACTCATGTTGCTATAAATGACAGGATTTTCTTCTTTTTATAGCTGAATAATACTCTATTTTCTGTATATGCCACATTTTCCTTATCCACTCATCCATGGATGGACAACTTGGTTGATTACTTACCTTGGTTATTGTGAAGAGTGGTGCAATAAACATGGAGTATGAGTATGTTTTGGGTATAAATATTTCATTCCCTTTGGATATATACCCAGCACTGGGATTTCTGGATCATACTGTAGTGCTGTTTTTAGTTTTTAAAGGAATCTCCATACTATCTTACCTAACAGCTGGAATATAGTTTGCATTTCCATCAACAGTGTGTGAGTTCCTCTTTTCTGTATCATTGCCAGCACAGGTTTTTTCTTTGTTCGTTTTGTTTTTGCTTTTTGTTTGCTTTTGTCTCTTTTGCTAATAGCTACTTTTTCCAGTCATTTTATAACCACAGAATAATGTTGATTTTATGTGAGTGTATACTGATTAAACAAAATAAAAAATGTTAGAAGAATAAAAGCAATCCACATTATATTTTTTAAATCATGAAATGTGAATTCACTGATATCTTAGAAAAATAAGATTGTGAAGAGTCCCTTTTCTATAGAAACCAGCACGTGTCCCGGGATGACTGGGGGAGAGTCTAGCCTTTTCTGTCTTGGGAAGGAGGTTGTTTGGGCTAAGAACAAGAAGAGGCAGATGACTTGATGTTTCCTGTACAGGGAGAGCTTATCTTTGCCTGCTTGACTTCTGTTTGAGGAGTCAAATAAAGAAATACAGGAGGTTATTCCTGGGTCAGATATGTGAGAGCCTATATTTTTATTGGTGCATATTAACTAACAAAATAGTGGGTCTAATTGTGGCATATCTATATGTGCATATAACATAATTTGGTTTTACTCTCCAAATTCCTTCCCTTTCCCTCCCCTCCTCCTTCCCACCTTTTACCTTCCTCTACTCCAGTAGTATCCTTTTTACTTTCATGACATCTTTTTTCCCCTCTATCTTCCACCCAAGAGAGAAAACAAACCACACTTGTCTTCCTGACTTATTTTTTGACATGACTTTCTCCAGTTCCCTCTATTTTCCTGCAAATGGCATAATTTCATTCTTCTTTATGGATAAATAATATTCCATTGCGTATACATACCACATTTTCTTTATCCTCTCATCTGCTGACAGACACCTAGGTTGATTCCATGACTTGGCTATTGTGAATTGTGCTCAACACGGGTATGCATGTATCTCTAAAATATGCTGATTTTAATTTTTTTGGATAAGTACTGCCTGGGTTTCCCTTAAACCCACCACTATTGATAACAATATTGCCTCTGTCAAGACCAAATTGTCTAGATCATGACAAGTGTTAAAGATAGTAGTCTTTTTAAAAAATATTACCTTATATTTTATTGGAAATCTAAATTCTTCTAGCTGAAGATTATGAAAATAGACTAGTTCTTTACCACTAATAATTCCATTCAATGTGTAGGTTGCAAAGCACTATCAATATGAAAATATACAGGCAGCCAATTATATCTTACTCTTAATAAACTTGTAAGGGAAAAACAATAAATATGAGCAAAGTTAAAAAAATCATCTATATTCTGAGATATTCAATTATTTTGAAGTTATTTTTAAAGGCAGAAGTAACTAAGCATACATTTTAACTTGTTTCATGTCATAAGTGCCTACTATCACAGTGTGAATAAATTACAGAATAAAAAAATGAGGCAGTTGAATATTGGAGAAAGAATTTACTAACCTGCAATCATATCCTTAATCTCAAATTTACCTGCTGAACTAAGGCCATGACCTGAAGCACATAGGGTTTAATCCATTCCTGTCACCAAAGATCATTGTTGCACAATTCTGCTTGTCTCTCTGAATTATAGTTTTCTCATTGTTAAAAAAAATACAAAAAAACCCCAAGCCATACATAGTGGTACATGCTTGTAATCCCAATACTTGGGAGGCTGAGACAGGAGGATAGCAGGTTCGTGGCCAGCCTTAGCAACATAGTGAGGCCCTGTTTTAAACTAAAAAATAAAATAGGGCTGGGGGTGTAGCTCAGAGGTAGAACACCCCTGGGTTCAATCCCCAGTACCACAAAAACAATCAAACCTTTAAATAGATTTTATCAAGTCTCTTTAATTTTGCAATTATATTGTCCTATGGTTGCGTGGAATTTAGAATCTGAAATAAGAATAAATTCGTGGGCAGGGAGACATTTATAAGGGATTAATTGGACTTTCTCAGTGCAAACTTTCATGGTATTTACCAAGAAGTTTGTCTTTACAGGAGATATGATACTTGAGAAATTCCTTTGACATCATAGTGTGGCTCTTTTAAAATTAAACATCATCATGGCATTGCAATATGTAATTCTCAGCTGACTTCAATAAAAGCACATTGCATTAAGATGTGCATCATAGTTCAGTGCCATTTTTAAGTAGGAGTAGCACTTTGGGGAACAATCATGGTTCAATTTATATGAATTCTCAGCAGAACGAAGGTAATACACGTGGCTTAGAAAAGAATCCACAACCACGACCATCAACACAAAAAGAGCAATTAGAGGCAAAAGCAACCTCGTGATACAATTTGAATACTCAATGTGATAGGGATTTGTTTATGGAGTTTGAAACTCAGGAACTCAAGAATGTAAACACCATCATATTATATTAGAGGCGAAAATGTTTTTCGAGGAATTCAAATAAATTAGAACATCAAACACACTGCATGACTTTTAAGTACCTCGTTACATAAACAAGTGGAAGATGTTTCGTTGTTAGAAAACAAGATAGTTGGCATAGCTTTCAAGTAATTTGCTCTAAGGGATGGTATTTACAGGTGTGGCTTTCCACACCTCTCCGAGTATATAAGGAAGTCCCTGTGCAGTTACAGTCACAAAACTGCCTTACAACACCAAACCACACTCACCACTCCTGACACCATGAGCTTCTACGGTGGCTACTACGGAGGCCTGGGCTACGGCTACGGAGGCTTCGGGGGCCTGGGCTACGGCTATGGCTGTGGATGCGGCAGCTTCCGCAGACTGGGCTGTGGCTGTGGCTATGGAGGCTACGGATATGGCTCTGGCTTCGGAGGCTACGGAGGATATGGATATGGCTGCTGCCGCCCATCATGCTACGGAGGATACTGGTCTGGCTTCTACTGAATACATGCTTGAAAATTTCAATGCATGGATTAGTCTCCTGTAAGACCTTGATTCTCTTACCAGCCTTTATCCCATGATTGGCATTTGGACCATATCATTTCTGACAATAAGGTGAAGAAAACTAAATGAACTGGGTTTGGGAGTTTAATTAGTGATGTTCTTCAGGGATCAGCTTTTGTATTGGTTGGAGAATCCTTCAGTCCTGCAAATGTCTGCCTTTTAATATCTGATACCTAATAAACTTTTTTCTTACATAACAACTTTGTATGAGCTCAGTTCTTTTTAATCACAATAAATTAGCTGTGATGAATTAATATAATCATCAACTATGGAAACATTTTTTCCTATATATAAGAAATTTAACGTCTCATTTCATAATTATCCCTTCCTCTTTCTTTTCTTCTTTCCCTTACCCTTTCTCTACCTTCTTTTCCTCTTTTTTTCTTTTTATCCTCTTTTCTTATCCCCTGTTTTTCTTCACTTTCTCCTTTTCATCATTCTTATCATTATCAATATCTACATCTATAATTTCTTCTCCAGGAAAAAGTAGAAATTTTATATCCAAAGGTTCAAAGGCTTTTAAAATGATAATAAAATTTAGCTTAAGTTTTTATTTCTCTCTAAACAAACAAGGAGTTGTGCACATGATGTTTTTACAATATTTATTCTTTTTGTGTTTATTTAGGATGTTTCGTATTAAGGAACTAAAACACACATAAAAACATTTCATTCTACTCTCAAAAATATGATCCTTTAAATTAAATTCATGAAAATGATCCAAGATGAAATAAATATCTGAATAGTTTTTTATCACCTAAAGAAATAGAATCCAAACTCACTAACAGTACTAGAAGGGAGGAGGGGCAGCATGTCGGAATGCAGAGAGCAATACACCAAGTCATGTATTCAGGTATGTTTGAATCATTTTGAATCTCACTGTGATGTATAATTACAGTGTACCAATAGATAGTATTTAAAAAACTAGTAACATTGTTATACACCGATAGCAAATTACCTGAAATAGAAATAAAGTGATCTAATTTACAATAGCTACCAAAAAATAAAATATCTAGAAATAACTATAAGATATTGATGAAAAAATTAAGGACACACAAAAAAATGGAAAGACATTCCATGTTCATGGATTGAAAGAACCAATGCTATTTAAATGCTCACAATACCCAAAGCAATCTACAATATCAATGTAACCCCTACTAAAATGCCAATAATATTCTTCATAGGTCTAGGAAAAGCAATCCTAAAATCTGTATGGAACAAAAAGAAAAAAAAAACCTAAATAGCTAAAGCTATCCTGAACAAAAAAGTAAAAAGCAAGAGACTTTATATTATCTGACTTCACAATATTCTGCAAAGCTATAGGCATTAAAACAGCGTGGCATTGGCATAAATTAGACATATAAACCAATGGAACAGAATAGGGAGCCTAGAAGTCAGCACACACATCTATAGACAACTGATTTTCAACAAAGGTGCTAAGACCACACATTGCAGACAGGACAGTCTTTTCAATGAAAGGTAATGGGAAGATTGGGTATCCATATGCATAAGGATGAAATTAGACCCCCTATTGTCATCAGTTACAAACATCAACTCAAAACGGATTACAGACTTAAATGTAAGAACTGGAAAAAAAAGGAAACTACTAGAAGCAAACACATGAGAAACACTTCAGGTCATTGGCGGGGTGAGGATTTTTGGAAAAGTCACACATGCGTATTGTTACTCAGAACCGAGGCACATAGGCCTTTTTGTGAGAATTTCTGTTAAATTTCTCAGTCAACAGGGTACATTACATGTGTGTTATAGTTGTAGGGGCCAAATAGGCTTATTTCCTTTTGACCTTTAGTTCTAAGTACTTCTCTTTAACAAGAGTCTGTGTCTTACTGAAGCTTTTCACACTGTAATATGCTATTATGTTGAAACCCTGCTGGTGCGGTACTAAGATTCAGGAGAACATTATCATTTGACAATCACACAATTAATTCCTGGTCTTTTAACAGACTTGTGTCAAAAGGCTAACATATTCCAGTGCTTTTCCAGTGGCATATAGAGGGTCTCCCTCAGCTTTTACTGCCTTTCCTATATACAGGAATCCCCATATATACCATACAATCTCAGACCCCTGTTCCTCTATGTGACTCTTCTCCAAGACCAGACATGAAGTAAGAAAGGAAGCTGAAAGGGGATGAAGTGGGAGTACTTGAAAACTCCAGCTTGGCTTAAATTCTAGCTAGGGCTTCTTCCCTCTTGAATAAGTCTTTGTAATAGAAATGCCTCTGAGTTTAGTTTATATTGTTTATAAACTAAAAAAAAATTATTTCCCTTGCCAGAGCCATAGAGGGATCTTTTTTTTTTTATTCTACCTCCGAGCTACACCCCCAGCCCTATATTTTATTCTTTATTTTGAAACAGGGTCTCACTAAGTTGCAGAGGGCCTCACTAAGTAGCTGAGGCCGGCCGTGAACCCGAATCCTCCAGTCTCAGCCTCCCAAGTACTAGGATTACAAGTGTGTGCCATCACGTCGGGCATAAAGGGGTCTTTCTTGGATCTTTGTAATAAGAATCTAACAAAACTATTGGAGGTAAAACCCTGTAAAGTAGAGCTAAGCCTAAGACCTGGACCTGGGAGTTTCTCATTTTTCTCACACCAGGGCACACTCAACATCCAGCAATTTATCAAAATTACTATTTAACTACTTATTTTCAAGTTTAGGGTCCCAGGGACTTCTGTTCCAGGTGATCTTGATTGTGATTCTAGAAGTGCCTGTCCCTCTCCGCTTTGAGTGGTGATTCACTTAGCAACTCAGTCATCTTGTGGGCCCAATGAAAGTCAATCATTTTTAATACATATGTTTTTTCTTACTGCAAGGATGGTAGTATGAATGCCAAATGCTTTATATATTGGAAAAGAAACTGCAAATTGACATAGAGTATCTAAAAATAGAAACAAAGAAAAAACCTATTCCTGAGATGGAACTTGGTGGTGAAATAATGAATGCTTTCTTCCTGAACTTGAATAGAATACATAGATTTATTATTCCTCTGCTTATAGCCATCACTTTCTTGGAGTTCCTAACAATTTCCACTAAGTAAATAGCAGTAATAGTAGTAGTAGTAGTAGTAGTAGTAGTAGTAATAGTAGTAATGATAGTAGTAGTAGTAATAAACATAATAATTGGAAAAGTATCCTAATTAATAAACTAATCAAGTTTCTTCAGTATACATTTTATTGACAAAACATTACATTTATCTTTACAAAAATTGTAATAGATATTTAAAAATCAATATAGTAATTTGCAATAGCAGAAAAATATTAAATGCACAGTAGGAAGAAGTGGGCTAATAGATGTCTAACCTCTTCCTCCCTCCTAAGACATGTCTGAGGCAAGTTTGACCCATAGTGCATGATGGAGTTTATTGATAGTGAAAATGAGTAAATGAGTATTTGAAATGGCTTATTCTGTGCACCTGTTGACTGTTCTAGAAATGCATTTTGCAGTGTTTATCTGTTTTATCTAGTTATTATAAATAAAATTAAAATTTATGGACTGCCATTCTGTTGAAGATTGGAAGTTTGTTATGTATGCAAAGGAAAGATGTGTGAGTTTAGATGCTGAATGCTCTGTCTTGTCTTTCCTATGATAGTTTTACTTTGATTTTATTAGCTTTTCTGACTTGGAAAGAAAAATAGATCTGTTTTGGAAAATAATGTTCTGAAAACTGTATCTGATAGTCTCAGGTCTCTGATAAATGCAGAATTGTATTGCTGTAAGTATTGTCTTTTGCTCTTTGTTTGTAATGTTCATGCTAATTCAGATGTATGTCACTAGAACCTGTTTACCAATTCAAGCCTTTGTAATTGCACACTTATTAAACCTAGCAAAAATGTACAGTTTCTCTGAACAGTAAACTTTAAAATATTACTTAGAGAGATTAAATAAATTCAAAATATAGAAATGATACATCATGATTTTAGATAGGAAGAATCACTATTATTGATTTATAGACTCTATTTAGTTAAAACTAAAAAAGCAGATCTTTTTGTAGACATGAACAAGATGATTCTAAAATTTATTTAAAAAGAATAAACTTCTTTTGTTTTGCGGTACCGGGGATTGAACCCAGGGGCTTTCTACCTCCGCGCTACACCCTTGGCCCTATTTTTTTTATACTTTATTTTGAAACCGGGTCTCACGAAGTTGCGGAAGGCCTCACTAGGTAGAGAGAGAGAGAGAGCTGACGTTGGCCACGAACCAGGATCCTCCGGTCTCCACCTCCCAAAGTACTGGGAGTACAAGCGTGCGCCACCACGCGCAGCCGATAAACTTCTAATGACCAAAATGATTTTCAGAAAACAATACTAAGAACTTTGAAACCATAAAAATTATTTACCATAAAAAATTGAACCTGTCACAGACAAGAAAATATATTTGATGTACATGTATGTGATCTGTTACACATTCCATGTACTGATATCTTACAAATTCAATAAAAAATCTAATAACATGACTTTAAAATTTTTCAAAAGGCTTAAACATTCATTTGATATGTGATATCTAAATGTCCATATAGTATATATAAAGATGGTCAACACCATTAATCTTCAGAAATATATACATTAAACCAGGCATAGTGGTGCACGCCTGTAATCCCAGTACTTGGGAGGCTTAGACAGGACATTTTCAGGTTTGAGGAAAGCCTCAGCAAGTAGTGAGACTCTCATCAACCTAGTGAGACCCTGTTTCAAAATAAAAAATAAAATAAAATATGGCTGGGGGTGTAGCTCAGAGGCAAAATGCCCTTGGGTTCAATCATCAGTAGCGCACACACACACACACACACACACACACAAAAACATATATATGTACATTAAAACCTGATTCAAGATAGTACTATTGCACCCATCACAAAGGAAAAAATTATAATGTTTTATTGAGGTAGCTAGGAATGTAGAGCAACCGTAAGTGTTGCACAATACCACTTTAAATATGAATTAATAAAAGCACTTTGGAAAACTAGCCATAGCTATTAAAGCGGAACATTTATATTTTCTTAGACACAGTAATTCCACTCCTGGGAAGTATCAAAAAGAAATGAATATATTTTCTCACCAAATTAAATCTGTAAGGCCATTCATAGTATCTTTACTCATCGTACCCCAACCTGCAAAGGAGCTAAATATCCAGAATGGATAGAACATCATAGATAAATTCCTGGTGGCGTATTACTATCTAGCAATGATAAGCAATGAAGTACTCTATCCTCAACAATGCAGGCGAAACTCACAGACATCATTTAACTAGGTAAACCATACAGAAGAGTACCGATTGCACAGTTATACAAATGCATTTCAAGAAAGGACAAAAAGAAAAACCCACCATTTAGAGCTTAGAACACACCTCCTGTACTCCATTGCTATCCTTCATTTCACTTTTCCCCCAGTTCTCTGTAGGTGAACGACCAATCTGATTGGTTTGTGGCGTATCTTTCCTTTGTCTCTCCCTCAAAAATAATCTGATAAATGTATATTTTTTATCTATCTTTATATTTCCTTCACAAAAGGTAGCACCCTACAGATATTTTATTGCATTTTTTTTGAGGTACCGGGGATTGAACATGGGGACATTCTACCTCCGCGCTACGCCCCCGGCCCTATTTTTTTATACTTTATTTTGAAACCGGTCTCACAAAGTTGTGGAGGGCCTCACTAAGGAGAGAGAGAGAGAGAGACAGAGAGAGAGACGGAGAGAGAGAGCTGAGGCTGGCCGCGAACCTGGATCCTCCGGTCTCTGCCTCCCAAAGTACTGGGATTACAAGTGTGCGCCACCACGCCTGGCTGCATTTTTCTTTTTCACTTAACAGTGTTTTCTGGAAACCATTCCATATCAATTCCAAGATATGTTCTTATTTTCATCTAAATTTCTAAATATTTAAAGTTGGGTAATACAACATTTTATAGCTTTATCATATCATATTCAACAATTCTCTTATACATGGGCAATTGCAAACAATGGTGCAATGAATAACCTTGTACGTATGTATATTTCTATTGTTAGAGCTATACTTTCAGAATAAATTCTGAAGAGGTATTGATGATTACTGTGCATGCATTGGTCACTATTGCCAATTTCTCTTATCTGTTAGTTCCCATTTCTGCTGTAGTACGTTACTATAATTTGGTGGTTTAAACAACACACATTTATTATTTTATAGTTCCATAGGTCAAATGCTAAATGCAGACTTGTTAAAGATACAACCTCTTCTGTATAATCTACAACATAATCTATTTCTTTGCTTTTTCCAGCCTCTAGAGGCTGCTCACATTTCATGGACCATGAATCCTTCTTCCATCTTCAAGGCCAGCAATGAAATGTGGAGTCCTCATGCTGTATCTCTCTGGTTCTCTGCACCAGGGAAAGGCCCTCTGCTTTTAAGGCCTCATGATAAGATTGAGCCCACCTTGATAAACAAGATACATTCCACATATGGCTAAGTTCCATGACCATAATCATATTTACAAAGTCTCCTTGACCATACAAACTATCAAATTTACAGATTATGAGGCCTAGATAACAACAGTTTGGATCTTCAGTGTTCCCAAAGGTCCATGTGTTAAAGGCTTTGTCCTCTAGGTGGCACTGTTGGGAGGCCTTAAAATCTGTAAGAGGTTAGCATCACCTGGGTGTGGTGGAGCACATCTGTAGTCCCAGCTACTCAGGAGCCCAAGACAAAAAGACCTATTGAGTCTATGAATTTGAGACCAGCTTGGGCAACAAAATGAGACTTCATCTCAATAAATAAATAAATAAATAAATAAATAAATAAATAAGATTCAAACAAGGACCCCAGCCTGCTCCATGGCCATGAGGTTAAGCGTTTTTTTCCACCACACATGCCCACCATAATCTGCTGCCTCACCACAGGCCCAAGGCAACAGGAATTACTGATCATAACCTCCAAAATTGTAAGTCAAAATAATCCTTTTTCTTTATAAGTTGATTATCTCAGATATTTTGTTATAGTATTGGGAAGTCGACTAACACACCAGGGTATGGCCACTTAGAGAACCATTTTTTCCCCTAATACATATTCCATGTAGAGTTTATCAATTTGCATACCCATCAGCAATGTACAAGGATGACTATTATCTAAGACCCTCACCAGCGAAACACAGTCATATTTTCAAATGTTTGTAAATTATAGATGAAAATTGCATATGTTAGTTATAATTTGTGTTTCTCTTATTAGGAGGGTTGTTAAAAATCTCCTATTATAGTTAATGGACAATTTATGTATTTTTGTTAAATTATCTGTTCAGCTATTTGCCCTTTGAGTTTTTACTTCAATACAAGTTCATTATATGTTAAGAATATGGTCATTTTACCTTTGACATATGCTGTATATATTTCTATTTATTATTTGTTTTTAAATTTTATTTGTGGTGTGTCGCCAGTATACATATATACACATATATAGAGAGAGAGATCTAGAGATCTTTATAGATAGGGAAAGAGACATATACATATAATTTTATATAGAAATTATAATTATAAATTAAAAACCAAATTTCTCAATTATTTTATGTATTGCTTTATTTACTGTTTTTATTTATTGCTCAATTATTTATACTATTGCTTCTTTATAGGAATTCACACATGCTCTCTCTTTTTACTGTGTGGTTTCTATATGTATATTTTGAACTTAGGTAGAATTAGAGATGATTATTTATGTGTTATGGGGAGGTATGGATATAGTTTGTCAATTTCAATCTTTTGCATGTGGCCATCTAGTTGCTAAGGCATTATTTATGCAGTGACGAGGATGCAAGGATGTTTTCCTTTCTTTTTTTTCTTTTTCTCTATCTTTGTGTGTGTGTGTGTGTGTGTGGTACTGGGGGTTGAACCCAGAGATGCTCTATCTCTGAGCCACTCCCTCAGCCTATTATTTTTATTTTGGAGTAGGCTCTCACTAAGTTACCATGCCCTGTCCTCAAACCTGTGATGCCTCTGTCTCAGCTTCCCAGGTACTGGGATACAGGTGTGCACAACTGTACCCCATGAGGGAAAGTTTTTCAGCTCCCTCAAGTCCACTTTTAAGTCTTTTAGGAATAAACATACCTAATATAGGTTCGACAGATTTCTTTTTTAGTATAGTCTGAAGCATATTATATTCTTTGTTACTTTTGTAAACAAGGATTTCTCTATCATGATGCATTTTACTTCTTTGTGTATATGAGAATTGTTGGCCTTTCGGTGGTAATTTTATATCATGTTGTTTCATGTATTATTTAGTTCTTAAGTTAGTTTATCATTGATTCACCAAGGATTTTTAAAGTAGGCTGTTATATTGCCTGCAAATAGAGATAATTTTGATTCTTTTAATTCTATTTCCAATTCTCACTTCTCCATTAATATCTATTGTACAACTGCAGTACTAATATCTCCATAACAAAATCTGATAGTAAATATGTTGTGCATCTCCGATTTACTTCTGATCATTATGGAAACACCTCTAGTGTTTCATAGTTAAATAAGATGTCAATTTTAAGAAATATCCATCGATTTGTGCTTTCTTGAGTGCATTTATCAGGATTGAGTGATTAAATTCATCAAGTTATTCAGTATTTATGGAAATAATAATACTCTTGAATCTATTAATATAATTCTTAATGTTAATGAACATCCTGATATTAATGCAACTTTTATTCTTAAAATTAATCCTATTTCCTCATATATTATTTTATCATGGTATTAGATTCTATTTTCAAATCTTTTACTTAGTATTTTCCATATATATTCATAAGTAATGTTAGTCTTTAATTTTATTTTTTATGTGTCATCTCTACTAAGTTTAGAATAAATGGTATATCTTTTTTATACAGTGTATTTGGAGTCTTTATTCATTTTTGCTAGGCCCTTTACCCAGTGCCTTGAAAGGGCCTGGTGGACTGGCAGTAGCCTGCTCTGTAGTACCGGGCCTCTCCCACGTGGCAGTAATTTAGCATATTAATGGCAAAGATGGCGCTGGCGAATTCCTCAGGGGGAAGTGACCTCAGGACCTCCTTCCGTACTCATAGACAGGTCTCTCTACCAATAATAAAGTA
>PVJS01011369.1:0-45909 GCA_004027185.1 Glis glis | reverse complement strand
AGAGAGCTGAGGCTGGCCGCGAACCCGGATCCTCTGGTCTCTGCCTCCCAAAGTACTGGGATTACAAGCGTGTGCCACCAGGCCCGGCCTTTTCTTTCTTTCTTTCTTTCTTTCTTTCTTTCTTTCTTTCTTTCTTTCTTTCTTTCTTTCTTTCTTTCTTTCTTTCTTCTTTCTTCTCTTTCTCTCTCTTTCTTTCTTTTTTCTGTCTCTTTCTTCTCTCTCTCTCTCTCTCCTTTCTTTTTTTTGTGGTACTTGGGATTGAAGCCAGGGTTGTTCTGCTTCCGAGCTACACCCCCAGCCCTTTTTAATTTTTTGCTTTGAAGCAGGGTCTCACTAGGCTGTTCAGAGTCTTGCTAGGTTGCTGAGGCCAGTCTCAAATCTACGATTGATCCTCCAGTCTCAGCCTCCTAAGTACTGGGATCAGAGGTGTGTGCCACAATGCCCGGCACCACCATTCTACTTTCTACAATTTGACTATTCTAAGTAACTTATAAAAGTGGATTCATATAGTTTTGTTTTTTGTGATTGGCTTATTTCACTTTGCATGATGCCTGCAAGGTTCATGTATGTGCCAGTATTTCTTTCCTTTTGTGTGTGTGTGTATGTTCCTGGGGATTGAACCCAGGGGCATTCTACCTCCAAGTTACACCGCTGGCCCTTTTAATCTTTTATTTTGAAACAGGGTCTCCCTAAGTTGCTGAGGCTGGCCTTGAACCGGTGATCTTGTCTTGGCCTCCCAAGTACTGGGATTACAGGCATGTATCACCACACCCGGCTTATTTCCTTTTTTTTTTTTTTTTTGTAGTACTGGGTATGGAACCCATGGCCCTTCTACCTCCAGGCTACACCCCCAGACCTATTTTATTTTTTATTTGGAAACAGGGTCTCACTAAGTTGCTGAGAGACTCACTAAGTTGCTGAGGCTGGCTTCGAACCTGTGATACTCCTGTCTCAGCCTCCCAAGTACTGGGATTACAATTGTGTGCCACCACGCCTGGCTTCTTTCCTTTTTAAGACTGAAAAATATTCCATTGGGTATATGTACTACATTTTACTTATCCATTCATCTGTCAGTAGATGCTTGTTTGCCTGTATGTTTTAGCTATTGTGAATAATGCTGCTATGAGCATTGGTGCACAAATGGGTCTCATTGAGGCCCAGCTTTTGATTCCTTTGACTATATTCCCAGAAATAGAATTGCTGAGTTTATGGTAAATCTATTTTTAATTTATTGAGGAACTGAGGTACTGTTTTCCACAGCAGCTGTACTATTTTACAATCCCATCAACAGTACATGAGGGTTCTGTATCATTGCCAGCCCTTCCTTCCTTCCTTCCTTCCTTCCTTCCTTCCTTCCTTCCTCTTTTTTCCTTCTTTCTCTCTCTCTCTCTCTCTCTCTCTTCCTTCTGTCCTTCCTTCCCTTTTCCCCCCCATAACAGTCATTCTGATGGGTGTGAGTTGATATCTCACTTTAGCTTTGATTTACATTTTCCTAATGACAAGGGATGGTAAATATCTTTTTATGATTGCATTTGTTTATCTCCTTTGAGGGAATGTCTATTTAAGTTCTTTGTCCATTTTTTTTATTGTTGCATAGGGTGGTATTTTGAGACTATTCAAACACCCTGTTTCTTATTAAACTTTTACCCACTAGTTTTAGCATCCCATGATGCATCATCCTGGCTGAATTATTACCATGAGGGTTGCTAACTGGTGTTTTTCTAATTTCATCATTCTTTCTATATGTGTCTTTTGACTTTCTACTATATGAAAAAACTTCTCTCCCATTTAGTTATTTTTTTCATGTATTTATTTATATCATTATGCACATTTTGTTTTCCTGTTGTATGTGATGGATTATAATCTATTATTGTCATTATTACTTTAATGCTCCAGTGGTCCCAGACTTTGCGACTGGGACCCCTTCAAAGTTAGCCTCTCTGTCCTAGTAATGTATACCTATTATTCTTTAAGCAGTTTTTTGCTTACTGAGCAAAGAAGATTTTCAGGCTCATCTTGCACCTCTCCTACCACTGCCCTGAATCATCTTTTCAAGAAGCCTTGGCTCCTTTTAGTGGAGAAAGACACTTAGAAGCTGGGTGGTGGTGGCACACACCAGTAATCCCAGTACTTGGGAGGCTGAGACAGGAGGATCGCAGGTTTGAGGACAGCCTCAGCAAGTAGTGAGACTCTCATCAACCTAGCCAGACTCTGTTTCAAATAAAACTAAAAAATAGGGCTGGGGGTATAGCTTGGAGGTAGAATGCCCCTGGGTTCAATCCCCAGTACCACCACCAAAAAACAAAAGACACTTAGAAAACAAGATATGGGTGGGACCTGGTGTTCTCAGGTCCTCTCAGTGGACAGAATGAGGGGAATAGATGCACAGATATACAAACACACACATATCTGTATTTCCACATCTATCAATGTATATTAAAAACTAATTCATAGCCACACCACCAATTCTAGTAAAACGTCACAGGGTGTGTTTCAGTTTTCTCTCTTTTCATGTTTGTAACACCAACAGTGAGCCAGGCCTCCATTATTCTCCATGTATGTTACTTATTTGGTGAGTGCCCCCTGTGTGTGATCATGCTTCGGTTTGCCTCTGCCCTCCTCATCCCACCTGGGCTCTGACAGCCCATGTCAGGTCACAGGAATACCCTCTTCACACAAGGAAGACTTGTCCCACCCCAAAAGCCAACAGTACCCTCAATTAAGAAGCCCTGCCATGACAGCCTGGAAACAAGAAAGAAAACAAGGGGGGATATGGCTACGCGTCATCGTCGCAGTCTAAGGAAAGACACCGAATCAGAAATTCAAGTACTAGCAAGCCAGTTTACCACCTATTCATTCAAGAAGAACCTGTTGATTATTTGCCAAATTTGTTAGTGCCAGGAAGTCAGAGATGAATGAACAGCAGGCCTGTTCTTAAGGAATGCATAGCACGGTGGCTGTGGACGAAATGCTGTATTTCATCAGCTCTAAGAGGTGAGCAGTAAGACACATTATTATTTTATGTACCAAGAAACAAAAAGGCTTCCAATAGAATGATAACGTGATTCTCAACCCTTGGAATATTTATTTTGTACTTGTTGAAAAAGTTTTATTAAACTTATATATAGGTTTTCTTTTTAAAACCAAGCATCATTCCTATGCATTCATAATAACACTTTTCAAACCAAAGCCATTTTACCCCATGCAATATCATCCTTTAGTGTGTAGTGTTTCTTAGTGCAGTGTTTCTGACACCTATTTTGCAACTTATGATGGTGGCACTTTTTTGATCTTCTAATAAGATCTTATTTATATCTTATCAGATAATCAAGAGGACTAGCATAAATTCATTACATCCACTGAAATAATTGATTTTTTTGTGTATGTGTGTGGTACTGGAAATTGAACCCAGGGACATTCTACCTCCGAGCTACACCTCCAGCCCTATTTTTTTTTTTTTAGTTTTATTTTGAAATAGGGTCTGGCAGCCTGGCATGCTAGTGCACGCTTGTAATCCCAGTACTTGGGAGACTGAGACAGGAGGATTGCAGGGTTGCGGCCAGCCTCAGCTACTTAGTGAGGCCCTCCGCAACTTAGTGAGACCCTGTTTCAAAATAAAGAATAAAAAATAGGTCTGGGGGTGTAGCTTGGAGGTAGACTGCCCCTGGGTTTAATGCCCAGTACCCCCCCCAAAAAAGAAATAGGGTCTGGCTAGGTTGATGAGAGTCTCACTACTTGCAGAGGCTGCTCTCGAACCTGCAATCCTCCTGTCTCAGCCTCCAAAGTACTGGGATTATAGGCATGCACCACCATGCCCAGCGAACTTGGGAATTTTCTTTTTTGCCATTAGTTGTATTGCTGGGTATATAACTGGCAATCTGTTTTCATAATCTCAGTAACAAAGTATAACAGAGGTTCAACTGCTTGTGGATATTTTCCTTTCTCAGTTTCCATAAAGCCCTTGGTTTGAAAAGCGATTTTAGTCATTGCTGTATAAAAAACATTTGCTTCACTAATGTCAAATTTATACCAGGCTGCTCTGAGACTATGATATCTATGACTCCTGGTATAATGTGTGTGTGTGTGTGTGTGTGTGTGTGTGTGTGTGTGTGTGTTTGGAGATTGAACCCAGGGGCATTTTGCCTCTGAGCTACATCCCCAGACCTAATTTATTTATTTATTTTGAAACAGTGTCTCACTAAGTTGCTGAGCATCTTGCTGAGTTGCTGAGGATGGCCTTAAACCTGTGATTGATCCTACTGTCTCAGCCTCCCAAGTACTGGGATTACAGGTGTGCACCACCACTACGTCCTGCTATCCTGGTGTAATTTTTTTTTTTTTTGCAGTGCTGGTGATAGAACCCAGGGGCATTCTACCTCTGTGCTACACCCCCAGCCCTATTTTTTTATTTTTTATTTTGAAACAGGGTCTCATGAAGTTGCAGAGGGCCTTGCTAAGTAGCTGAGGCTGGCCGCAAACTCTGATCCTCCTGTCTCTGCCTCCCAAGTACTGGGATTACAAGCATGCACCACCATGCCCAGCCTGGTGTAATTTTTAAAAAAGATGTTCCCAGGCGGGCGTGGTGGCGCACGCTTGTAATTCCAGTACTTGGGAGGCGGAGACCAGAGGATCCGGGTTCGCGGCAAGCCTCAGTTACTCAGCGAGGCCCTCCGCAACTTTGTGAGGCCCGGTTTCAAAATAAAGGATAAAAAATAGGGCTGGGGGTGTAGCTCGGAGGTAGAATGCCCCTGGGTTCAATCCCGGTACTGCAACCCCCCCCAAAAAAAAAACAAGAAGAGATGGTATACCAGCAACAACAAAGCCCATGACATAGCTCAAGTGAAGTGATGGCAGTAGGAACAGCTACGTTTGCGTGGACAGGTAATGCCAACTGTGCCACACCCCCTGCTGAGCTGATAGGAAGATGCAATCTATGTGAGCTGTATCTCTCTTTCCGTATTGTTAGAATGGGAATAAGTGTGCATTCTGAAGTTAATGAAACATATCTTAACCACTGGCCTCCCTTTGCTCTGATTCCATGCCCACTATGCACCGTTACGATAAACTTGGATTCCTCAGTTTCCTGATATACTCTGCATTTGGATGACCTGGAAAGAAAAACCTGGCTGGGAGAAGCAATATTTAGGGAAGGGCGCACAAGTGATTCAGACTGTCTACCTGGCTTCTGGTCTAACATTGCCCTTCCTCTGGCCTCAGCTGATTAGACCTGACTCAAAGCTTGTACCTCTCTAGGCTGGTCTAATTATGTATAGCTTGGTGGAATTGGCTTTTACCATTTTGCTGGACTAACTAAATACCTCTTCTTGGGGGAAATCTGGAGTTGAAAGACTGAAAGATTAAGGTAGTCGGCGGTGAGGCAGAGGTCAAAGGTACATTGGGAGTTGTTAGACTGACAAGGGGACTGTTGATCTGTGCACCAAATGAAGAAGCAGAGGCTCATAGAGAAGAAAGAGGAGTGGACACATTGAGAGAAGCAGGTGTAAGCGTGCCATTCCTGGAAGACCCTGGGGTGGTGTCATTTCCTGGAGGCTTCTCAGTTGCAATTCCTGTAAGGCCAGCTGTCTCTGCAAGTAGACTTCTACTCATTGAGCAGATGTGTGTCCCACGAGGGCTGAAGAATTGGCACCCTTTCAAAATAACATTCTTTAAATGTTGCCCAACATGTATTTATTTAGAGAGAACAAGAAAAGACTAATTACCTAATGCCAGAAATAAAAAGATTTATTTTATGCACTTATTATATGGGATTTTCTCAACTAGATAACTTCATGGGAAACTATTAAATAATTTAAAGCTAAGAGTAAAATCAACAAAACCATATATGAATTGGGTTCTGACTTCCCGTCAACTGTGATGGCTGCCTTCAAGCACAAGTCAGGTGGTTATCTTCAGCATTAGTATCTGCTTATAAGTTCATGGATCCATGGGAAAAAAAATCCTACAATAAATGTTTTGTAGCTACATCTGTGACTGCATTGATGATTCTTCCTTTTTTTTTTTTTGGTACTGGGGACTGAAGTCAGGGACATTCTACCTCTGAGCTATACCTTAGCCCTTTTTATTTTTAATTTTGAAACAGGGTCTCATTAAGTTGCTGAGGATCTCGCTAAGTTGCTGAGGCTGGTCTCGAAGCTGTGATCTTCCTATCCCAGCTTCCACACACAGATAATATTTTTGAATGAATAATATAGTTGGGAATAGCTTGTGCAAACTCATTGATAGAATAAGTTTCTTAGATGTGAAGTCATACTTTCTTTCTTTAGCCATTCCTCTTCCTGACGCGTCTCAAGTAGACTTCTACTTCTTGAAATCAATACTGATTTCAACAGGAATCATCCATGGGTCAAGATCAAACATTTAAAGCTACATATTCACACCCTGTCAAATTTACTTTCTACTTTATTAATTTTGTATTTGTCTGTGTTTCCATGATATGCTCTTTTCAAAGTTTGTAACAAGAAGCTGCAAGTGAGATCAATTTACTATATTAGAAAGGTTTTGCTAGCATCTCAACAGGCAAGGCTGTGGAAAAACAGTTCACAGGATAAAACACACAGCCTATAAACATATGAAAATGAAATTTGTTTGAGTTACTAGACTTTTATTAATGTTTACTATATGTCAGGTTCTGTGGTAGGCATTGAGGATACAATGATAAAAACAGAATGCTCTCAATGGGACAGGGCCCCCATGTTCCAGCTTACAAGCAAACAGGTTCAAATTATAACTACTAAGCATCTTTTTCTTTGACCTACAAAACTGTCAATTCTGAGAACTGTGTTAACTCTACAAAGTAGGTATGAGATGAAGACTCATAGAAATATTCTGAATGGAGCCGGGCGTGGTGGCGCACGCTTGTAATCCCAGTACTTTGGGAGGCGGAGACCGGAGGATCCGGGATCACGGCCAGCCTCAGCACGCTGTGCGTGCGCTCTCTCTCCTCTCTCTCCTCTCTCTCCTCTCTCTCTCTCTCTCTATCTCTCTCTTCTATCTATCTAGTGAGGCCCTCTGCAACTTCGTGAGACCTGGTTTCAAAATAAAGCATAAAAAAATAGGGCCGGGGGCGGGGGGTGTAGCGCGGAGGTAGAACGCCCCTAGGTTCAATCCCCGGTACCACAAAAAAAGAAAGAAAGAAAGAAATATTCTGAATGGGAAAGGGACATGATTTTTAAATTCATTTTAAGTGTTAAGTGTTTTTTTAATTTTGTATATTAAAAAAACCCTCCAGTCCTTTCTTTTTCATTCTCTTTTTGAGATGGGTTCTTGCTGTGTCATATGTTGGCCTTGAACTCTTGAGTTCAAATGGTTCTCCCACCTCAACCTCTCTAGCAGCTGGGGCTATAGATGCACACCACTCCATCCAGCTCTTATTTATCATTTTATCTAAAGCAGTTTGGCAATATGTACTGATAACCTTAAAAATGTTCCCATCATTTCATTCAGTCTAATGCTAAGAATCAATCAAAGAAATAATTAACTTAGTACAAGAGCATTTATTGTAGGATTTTTAAAATATGAAAACATTGGAAGTAACCAAACTGTTTGGCAGTACAAAAATAATTCATTATACAATAGCTATATCTTCAGAAGGAAATTCCCCAAAATATTAGCATAATTATGTTTAGACTACAGAATCATGGATTTTTTTTTATCTTTGGTTTTATACTTTTCTTCATTTTCCAAATTTTCCCTGTGTGTGCATATATGTGTAACATTTATATCATAGAAACATCATAAAAAGTTGTTGGGGGCACTGCTCTTTCCATTGCTTTGACCTCCTATTTTTGATCTTTTATAATAAATTTATTTAAAAAATTATTTGCTTCTCTCTGTGCTTTTGAATATAACTTATTTCTTATATCTATGCAGTATACTGATCTTGTTCTTTTCCTTTTTGCTAAGAAAGTCAAGAGCTAAATTTGAAACTTAAATATAGCATCTATGTCAAATCTAATTTGGGCACATGTATATTCTTCTTTCCTTAAGACTTGCTTTTCTATTTAAGTATTTACAAATAGAATGTGTTTCTTGTCAGCTTGCTCAAACCTGTTAGTGCGCAAACATAAAGCCATGAATAATGATAGAAACTTGCTATTTTTTTTTTTTTGCGGTACCGGGGATTGAACCCAGGGGCTTTCTACCTCCGAGCTACATTCCCGGCCCTATTTTTTATACTTTATTTTGAAACCGGGTCTCACGAAGTTGTGGAGGGCCTCACTAAGTAGAGAGAGAGAGAGAGAGAGCTGAGGCTGGCCGCAAACCCGGATCCTCCGGTCTCCACCTCCCAAAGCATGCGCCACCATGCCCGGCTTCCCGGCCCTATTTTTTATACTTTATTTTTTTGAAACCGGGTCTCACAAAGTTGCGGAGGCCTCACTAAGTAGCTGAGGCTGTCCGCGAACCTGGGATCCTCCGGTCTCAGCCTCCCAAGTACTGGGATTACAAGCATGTGCCACAACGCCCGGCTTGAAACTTGCTATTTTTATCCAAAGGTGCTCATGAATGAAACGCATGGCCTGGAAGGTAAGTAGCTGTGACTACCTAAGCTCCACTCCAGCCTTTAAAGGGGAGAACTTGGAGCACTCATTATCGTGAATAGCATTAGATTGTTTTCAACCTGCACTAAATTGTTGCTGTCTTCATCCCTCTTTCAATTCCCCCTCATCCCCCCCTTTTTTTTGGGGGGGGTAGATACAACCTTGAACTTTTAGATAAATTCAACAGGTTCTGTCTTGATCCTTCAGGTTTTGCCCAAATATGCTTTTAGGCAACAATGACTCCTGGGATTTTTATACACACAAGCCTCACCTCTGCTTACTTGCTTATTTACATATTTGTTTAATCTTGTGAATTGAACCCACAGGTGTTCTACCTCCAAGCTGCACCCCCAGCCCTTTTTATTTTTTATTTTGAAACAGGGTCTCACTAAGTTGCTGGGGCTGGCCTTGAACCTGAGATCCTCCTGTCTCAGCCTCATAAGTATTACAGGCGTGTACCACCACCGGCTTCACCTCTGCACATGTTTACTCACCCCTCTGCCAATGGTCCAACCCTTTAGCTGTCCCCACATGCCTATACACTTCCACTCATCTTGGAAATAGGGTTCCCTGAAAATTATTTCTTCGGTGATTGGATTTAAGGATAAAGATGCATTTTCTTTTAACCATTAGAACAATTTTGATGCGGGATAAATTACGGCTTTCCACTCTAGTTCCAAAGCCCTTTCACATCTGGACTTTGGCTCCCCCACCACCTTTGCCACACTCCAAGGCATGTCTATACTTCGAGGAACTGGCCAGCCTTCCAGGAAGGTGTGGGTGCCAGAGCTGAAGGCAAAAATGAGATTAACATCTGTATATTCTTGTCTCTATGTAAAACAGCATTATGGATGTTAGTTAAAACATGTAGTCGAGAAACATGTTCCCCCCACCCTTTGAAATGTTGAATTCTTGAAATAGGTTTAGACCACACAGGCAGCCCTCGAATGACAAATAGATTAAGGTCCAACAAGTGACTTCATTCCTCGGTTTGTTTTCCCACTAAAGCATTGCCTTTATGAGACACTTGCTCCTGCCTGGTCTACTTGATGTGCTTGAGATACTGCACATTTACACTTAAAAAATAGTGTGAAATGATGGATGCTGCAAATGAGGAAACCAGGAAGGGAATGCATTTGAATAAAAAACTATATATATGTACTTATGTATGTTGAAAGTTGATCTTTTTAAAAGATTTGGAGCAAAGTTAATAGGTGACTGCAGGTGACTGAGGTTGTTATGCAGCTTCCAAAGATAGGTCTGAGCGCTCAGAGGTTGTTGACAAGGTTCTTCTTCTTTTTTTTTTTAATACTGGGATTAAATCCAGGGGCAATCTACCTTTGAGCTATAGCCACAGCCCTTTTTATTTTTTATTTTGAAGCAGGGTCTTGCTAAGTTGCTGAGGGTCTCTCGAAGTTACTGAGGCTGACCTGGAAACAGTGATCTTCCTGTCTCAGCCTCCCAAGTACTGGGATTACAGGTGTGTGCCACCATACCCAGCCTTGACAAGGTTCTTTATATATTGCAGTATATTTTCCTTCCAGTATATTTTCACTTTAAAGATCTACAAAACCCAGCCTTTTAGTTTCACTTTAAAATATGCCTTTCATTTTTCTTAACACAGAAGAACTATCTCTACAGTTATTTTTGTGCAGTGTGTTTGGAATTTATATTATGACTGTTATTAGTAGTATTGGGGTCACTGATGAAAGCAAAAAGGGGGAATAGAGAGAAAGTAGGATTTCTAAAGATAACTTGTCAAAATGTAGTAAATCTGGCTATACCACTCCTGGGTATCTTCCAAAGTGATTGAAATCAGAGAATTACGGTAATATATGCATATCCATGTTCATAGCACCACAATTCACAATAGCCAAATTATGAAACCAACCTAGGTGTCCATCAACAGATGAATGGATTAAAATTGTGGGATATACACACAATGGGATTCTACTCAGCAATAAAGAACAAAATTATGTCATTTGCAGGAAAATGGATGGACCTAGAGAACATTATGTTAAGTGAGATCAGCCAATCACAGAAAGTGAAGGGTCATCTGTTTTCTCTCATATGCAGAAGCTAGGGAGTAATCGGGATACCAGAGGGGCTTCAGATAATGGGGGGGGGAACTTCAATGGAGCCTGGGAGGTGGTCTAGAGGAAGGGGAGGGGGGAGAGGGAGGATCAATGAAGGAATCGCTTCCATTGACATTATGTACATATGTGAGAATACCAATGCCAATCTCAATACCCTGTATGGGGAAGAGGTGGGGGAAATGGGGAGGGAGCCCAGGGGAAAGCCCACCAAGTGCTGTGTGCAAGTATGTCACTATCACTATAATTTACATTATGATGTGCAACTATAATGCACCAATAAAAGTATACAAAAAATGTAGGAAGGACAAAGAGGAAATGTTTACATGGTAAGTCCTGGAAAAGACCATATGAAATGGGGGATAGATTTTGAGAGGAGAGGAGCAGAAGGATGACAGGGTTTGTCCGTGACTCCTCTGAGGGGCATAAAGAAGGGTGGCGAGGCGGCATTAGATTCTCAGTTGTAGTTGTCATGTGTGTAACTGGTGTGATGCACCATGGATAGGGGGCACAAAGCCAAGGGGCTCGAAAATGGAATCAGTTTTACCTTCTAGATTTAAACCCAAGATAACCCAATTTTTTTTTTTTTTTTGCGGTACTGGGGATTGAACCCAGGGGCATTCTACTTCTGAGCTACACCCCCAGCCAGTTGCGGAGGACCTCACTAAGTAGCTGAGGCTGGCCGCGAACCCAGATCCTCTGGTCTCAGCCTCCCAAGTACTGGGACTACAAAAGCGTGTGCCACCACGCCCGGCTAAGATAACCCATTTTGACTAAAGGCAGATAATTTTTTCCCCAGATATTTTCAATATTCTCTGCCCAATCTAGTGATTTTTAAAACTCATAGCCAAGTATTAATGTATAGTAATATCTCTGTCTCAAAAATTTAACAGATAACCAACTAGGCATCTCCTTTCCATTCTTTTTTCTACCTTATGGGCCTGAAGTCACAGCTGGGGGGAGGGCTTTCATCTTTATGATGGACTTGAATGTATGAGAGCGAGATGGTCTAGGTGTGCACGTGCCTCTGTTCACATACATGTTTTTGTGTGCAGTATGCATGTGGAGTGGCCTGGAGGGCATATTTTCTTCTAGTCTTCAGTGGTTTTTGGCATGAACAATGTCGGAGAGATTGTTAGTTGCTTAGCAATATTGATGCCGTTTACAGAAGTAGAACCCCTGAATTTTAGTTAGATACATTTCCACTTTGAAGAAAAGCCACACTTGCAGCCAGCTGTGGCAGAAAAGAGTATAGCTTTCAGGTTGTACTCTTCCTTATTTTCTCTAGCTAGAATTCAAACATAACGACGCGCCATCTTGGACACACCAATGAAAGCGACACCATAGGATGGTGATTCTGAGACAGAAGGGTTCTTACACAGCTTCAGGGGACAGAACTACCATATCAGCCCTGGACTGCCTAACCTAGGCTGTTTTATGGGAGAAAAAGAAATTTAGATTTGCTTAAGGCATTGTAAATTAGGGTTTTTGTTATAGTAGCTAAACTTATGTCCAAATTAGCTCAAGGTAGAAGGAGGGGGAGATTAATCAAAGTAACTGGATGTTACATATACAAGAGACTTCATCAGTAGGTGCCAAACTAAGATGATGAATTGAGATGGATATATAACATAAAGAGATTTCCAGGAGCATTAATACTGTCTCTGTTAATACTAAACAAGTAACTGAGCCTTTGAGGAATGTATTAAGTCGGGTGTGGTGGCGCACGCTTGTAATCCCAGTATTTGGGAGGCTGAGACAGGAGGATCGCAGGTTCGCGGCCAGCCTCAGCTACTTAGTGAGGCCCTCCACAACTTAGTGAGACCCTGTTTAAAAATAAAGAATAAAAAATAGGGCTGGGAGTGTAACTTGGAGGTAAAATACCCCTGGGTTCAATCCCCAGTACCAAAAAAAAAAAAAAGGATGTATTAAAAGTATAAGATTTCCACGCAATGCAATACCTGGAAATATTGGGGATAAAAATAATTGCTTATCATTGTACTGCAATAAGTAATTTAATGTGTTCCCTAAAAGAAAAATTAAAACTCCACCCCAGTGCTCTTGCACTGACCCTGGAACCAATTTGATGTTTAGTATCCCATGTTTGTGAAATTCAGATTTTAAGGAGGAAGGATTACTGAACATGTTTACTAACTGTTCAAAAGAATATATCATGAAGCACAGAATATTTTTTAGTTAGGGAGAGAAAGCAATGTATCTGTACTTTGTAAACTCAGACATGCATCAAAGCAAAAAGGCTAAACTCTTGGCTATACAAACAATAGATACAACGGATAGTAATCCAACTAAATTTCCACCTCCTAGAGTCTATGGAATTACCAAGTGCCATTGTGTAGGAATAAAAGTTATGTCAGAGGCAATGAGAATTTCATCATGCCCTTGTTGTACAATAATTCTTACTCCTTCTGAGTGCATTTAGATTGTGTGTACATTGTAAAAGTGAAATTCTCCAACGAAAGCTGAAGCACATGCCTTGCCCAGAGTGAATGCATTTTTTAATCAACTGAAATCATTAAAGCCACCTACACCATGACTGATGAGAGGGTTTTGGCCAATGCCCTGGGATGGATTGGGGATGTGCCCAGCACCCTCCCACTCAGTATGCATCTGGAAACTCTCCCTTCCTTTCAGCCGCAGAGTCTGTGGCTGGGGAGGGTGGGGAGTCTGTGTTGGCTGGGAAGCACAGGGATGCATATCAATCACTCCATTTGTCGGGTAGCACAGACACACTGCCCCTTTATCAAATCACCATGCAGGCCTTTCCTGGGCCAGAGAGGAGAACTCTTTACAATATAGATGGTACTATTAGTTTCAACCAGAACTGACACTTGCAACAAGTACCTAAGAGTTCACAGAATCTTCTAGGTCATCTGCCAGGAATGACATTTAGATGGCTGACTTTGATCATGGTGTTTGGACCTTCCAGTCACATCCTTCTAACTGACTAATCAACAAAGATGTGTGGAACTTCTCTCCTGGATCCATGATGAAGTGGACCTGGGAATCCCCCAAGCTGGACACCTTCTGGCTGTTTATTGGTGGTAACTGTACTACGACCACCATCCAAAGCACCAGGGACCTCTCTGCACCCCACAGAGATCTCTTCATGAACATTTCCCTCCACATGTTTCCTCCCTACCTCGTTGGTTGTTTAAATTGAACTTTTCTTGTAACAAGTTGAGATTCTGAAGAACGCACCTAATATAGGCAGGTTTGTTAGTCTCTTCCTCTTGTTGTTGTCATTGCTATTGTTCATTTCATTTCCTGTTGACTAACTCACTTCTTGTATGTTGCGAAAATCTTTCTTTTTGTGTATGTGTGTGGTACTGGGGATTCAACCCAGGGACATTCTACCTCCGAGCTACACCCCCAGCCCTTTTTATTTTTTTTGTTTTTGAAACAGGGTCTCACTAGGTTGCCGAGGCTGGTTGAAACCTGTGATCCTCCTGTCTCAGCCTTCCAAGTGCCGGAATTACAGGCGTGCTTTGTGAAAGTATTTCAATTCTCACCTTTGTTTCAACTAATTTTACCAACCTATGGCTTTTGGTCATCTTGGTCATAGAGAATGCAATGTCTTTTTTTTTTTTGGTATTAGAGATTGAACACAGATATATTCTACCTCTGAGCTACACCCCCAGCCCTATTTTATTTTTTATTTTGTGGTACTGGGGATAGAACCTAGAGACATTCTATCTTCAAGTACACCCCCAGCCTGATTTTATTTCTTATTTGGAAACAGGGTCTCGCTAGGTGGATGAGAGTCTCACTACTTGCTGAGGCTGTTCTCGAACCTGTGATCCTCCTGTCTGAGCCTCCCATGTACTGGGATTATAGGCATATGCCACCACGCCTGGCTTATTTTTTTATTTTAAAACAGGGTCTTGCTAAGTTTCTGAGGGCCTCAGTTGCTGAAGCTGGTCACGAACCTGCGATCCTCCTGTCAGCCTCCCAAGTACTGGGGTTACAGGCGTGTGCCTCCATGCCTGGCTGCAAAGTCTTTTTTATCCAAGGTGACTAGGTCTCTCCAGTAGGGAGACTAGGACAGGTTGTACCTTCAGCAGCCTCTTGGTGTCCTTCTGGTCTTCCATTTGTAGATCACAAACCACCAGGCTTCCCATGGGCACCCTGACTTACTGCTTTTTTCTCTGCTACTCTCACTGACTTTGTAGCCCACCTACTTTAACCAATCTCATATTTTATGACCCACTAGTTTTTTGTTTGTTTGTTTTGTTTTGTTGGTACTGGGGATTGAGCCCAGGGGCTTTGTACCACTGAGCTACACCCCCAGCCTTTTTATTTTTATTTTTTTAATTTTGAAACAGGGTCTTGCTAAATTGCTGAGGCTGGCCTCAAACCTGCAATCCTCCTGTCTCAGCCTCCCATGTACTGGGATTATAGGCATGTGCCACCATGCTCAGCTTGGCTCACTAGTTCTTAACAATGTCTCTTTTACTCAACACGCATGCCTCTCGTTGAGTTTACATACCCAAGTCCCTTAGTGCTTCTGTCTGTCCATGCATATCTGTCAATCATCTTTCACTTAATGTCACTATGAGAAGTCCAACTTCAAGTTTATATTATGTTACTTCTCTCCATGGAAACTGATAAAAAAAATCGTGTTCATTACAGAGCCTAGCCTGATCCCTGGTATTTGTTTGCTCCTGGCTTCTGTACTGATCCCTGTGCCACTCACCAGCCATCGAGGAGACGACAGCAATGCTTCCATTGCTCTGCTTCAGCATGGGCAAGGCATTCACAGTCAGGACAACGTAACTGAGAAAGTTGATCTCCATGCTTTTGCGCACTTGAGGGATATTATTAATAAAAGGAGCCAGAGGAATGTAGATGATGTGGTTGAGAATGAGCATATCTAGTCCACCTGCAAGAGATGGCTGTGTTGAGAGAAACCATCTGGGGTTGATACCTTCCTCTTCCCCTCCTAAAAGCTCTCTGGTGACCCTCTAGAGGAGGGAAGAGAAGCAGCCTCACCCATGAGCTTTCCTGCTTTGGTAACAAATTGCTCTGCGAAGGTCATGTCTTCCATGGTGCCAGCAATGTAGTGTGCGGAGGCTGCTCCGAGTTCTAGGCAGCGGGATACCACCTGCAGAGACACCGCGGAAATAGCGTCAGTCTTGGCTGAAGCCTTTTGGGTGCAGTCTCCAAAGTCATCAGAGCTTAAATGACAGGTTGTTCACAGTCCTGTTTAGATAAGAAACGGTGTGTATGTGTGTGTGTGTGTGTGTGTGTGTGTTCCTAACTACACTCTCATGATCGTTGTCCTCTGTCTGAAATATTTCTGGAAGATGGTGGGGTTTGAGTGGATAAATTATCACTATGCTGAGGTATAAGTCCCTGATTTCTGCTCATGGAATTTATGAGCTGTTTCTGAATGCATTATGGGTATGGGCGCTGGCTTTCTACGTTGGTAGCTCAAGGTTTGTGAGTGTTAACGCATCCTTGGGCTTGTGAACCTATGAGAGGGCATGTGCCTGAGAGTCTACATGAGTATGAGGATATGTATTTATAAGTAGGTGCTGGAATTTCAGCATCCAAATACATGTCTGTATATCTATGATTTCATGAGTAAATGTATGAGTAGGCATGATTGTGAACATACACAACTCAAGAACTTTGTGCAGTGTGTGAACAAATGTTTAAATGCATATTTTTATATTCCTGTGGGTGGGTGTTTGAACCTATATATGAGAGTGCAATATATATATATATATATATATATATACACACACACACATATATAGCATATATATATGGAGAGAGAGAGACAGAGACAGAGAGAGACAGAGAAGGAATACGCTAGCGTTTATATATATATATATATATATATATATATATATATATATATAAATGTGAGTATATATAAGAACACACCTGGGCATGTGAGGACACAGGTATTTGTGAGTAAAGAACCCTCACCTTCTCCAGAGCTTCCTTTGACCTTGCTGTCACCACCACATGGGCTCCCATCTTTGCCAGATGATAAGCCATTTCTCTTCCGATCCCTTTGCTGGCCCCTGTGACAATCACTTTCTTTCCTTGGAGCATTTCTGGGGAACCCCAAAAGGAAGAGAGGATTATACCCAACTTGGCTGCCACATCCCTTCTCCCTCTCAGGACATGGACAGCCTTATTCCCCTTTCCAACTTTCAAGGTTATGAGACCAGATCGGTTTGTCCCCAACTGAGTAAACCATGGAGAGACCAGTTCCAGTTATTCATAAACATGCTCTCAAGTGGGGGTTTGGCCTGACTGCTCCAAACGGAACCTGTCTGCTGCCATTTCTAAAAACCTCCATGTACAAAGATCATGAGAACAAGGTCAGCCAGGTCATGACTCAGCCAAGACACTGGGATTCCAGACATCTCAGGACTCATCGAATTTTGCTCAATGGAAAGAAAAATAAAAAAGTGATCAAAATGCATGTGTTCATAGAGATCCTGGGTTTCCCCCTCACTTCTACGTAGTCATCAGCATCAGAGTCCTTTTTAGCCTCCCAAGGATCAGTCTCGCCTTTAAGCCCAATTGTCTGACTGACTTGTGAATTTGGGCATTACCTTCACTTTTACATATTTGAAATTGCTTTCTCTTAAGGCTGCCAAGCAAATCATGGCCCATTTGGCAAGTTCTTGGCAGCACGATCACCCCTCCTCACACCCTTCCTGCCCACAGCCCCTGGCTAGAGGACACAGAGGTACAGTCCTACTTCAGGGTTCCTTCCTTTTCAGCAACTTTAGGGATCAAAAACACATCTTAATCCTTAGGAACACTCCAGCACCCTTGTTTTCTAACTATTCCTCCAAAATGAGACACACATTAGTACTTACCTGGTCTGAATTCCTCATTTCCAGAATAGTAGTAGTAGGCCAAGAAGAGCACCAGAGTGGGGAGGAGATATTTTTTCATAAAAGCCATCAGACAGGGACCTGGCCCAGAGAGCCCTGTAGGACACACAGAGAGAACCTACAGAGCTTTCTACAACCTCCTAGGCAGGCAGCAGCCTCTGAATTGTGACATCAGGGACGGGGGAGGCTGGAGTAGTCTCAGGCAGTGCTAGCCAATTTCCCTGTCAGAGCAGCGATTGGCTTTGGGTGGGATCCCATTCGTCCCTGGCAGCCTGCGTGGTGGATTTCATAATGGACAATGTTTACTCCATTTCATTGAGCAAGAGGAGACTTCCAGATGGCCAAGCTCATGACTGTACAGGACTGGATTCCTGAGCATCCTTACCCCAAGCCCATCTTCCCCTTAACACTATTTACGCCAGGGATCAATGACCTTTCAAAAGTGGTTTGTCAAAGGCAGAAGGGGGGGGGAGAGCGAGAGAGCGAGAGCGAGAGCGAGAGCGAGAGCGAGAGAGAGAGAGAGAGAAAGAGAAAGGAGTGCATGCAGGACTTCTGGGGAAATGTGAGTAATAGCAGAGAGCCAAATTCAAGCCAAATCTCATCCTCAGCCCCACCCCCCAGTCGGAAGCAATTAAAAATAACAGCACAAAACAGCAAAATAAGCTCAAGAAAAATTGTGCACATCTTGGGAGAAAAATAAATAAATAAAAGCAAACAAGTTCTATAAGCCCCACATTCAAGCTCAATGAAAAAGTATTACAACATCAAAGGGAAATTGCAATCCAGCCAGAACCCAGATGGCGGGAAATCCAAGACCAGTTCAAGACTCTCAGGCAAGTGCAACGGAACGTACTTATTACTTTAACAGAAAATAAAGAGTGCCAAAAAAAAAGCACTAAGATATTAAACTGGGTCATATAAATGCTATAGTGGAATGAGAAACATGGAGATTATGCTGGGTAGAAGAGACCTGGGGCAGAAGGAAAAAGACCCAGCTCTCTCTCTCTTTTTTCCCCCTGGTACTGGGGATTAAACTCAGAGACATTCTACCTCTGAGCTCCACCCCCAGCACTTTTTATTTTTTAATTTGAAACAGGGTCTCTCTAAGTTGCTGAGGGTCTCACTAAGTTGCTGAGTCTGGCCTCGAACCTGCGCTTTTCCTGTCTTAGACTTTTAAGTACTGGGATTACAGGTGTGTGTCACCACACCTGGCAACGCAGCACTCTTGATGCAAAACTAGTGTGGGATGCCCTGATCCCAGCTAAAAGTAGATTTAGTAACAATAAAAGGGCCAGGAGGGGGAACTCCTAGCAATTTAGAATTTATTATCAGGGAAGTACAGAAATCACCACTTTGGTATATCTGTAGCAAGATTTCATTATGGCATAATTCTCAAAGAAAGAATTTAAGATGTGCCATTGTTAACTTTTTCAACTTAAAACCAACCAACTCAATCGTGAAAATTACCCCATCACAAAGAAAATCCTGAATTCTACAAATTACCATAAAGCAGGAAACAAATTTAAATGTAATATTAAGAATGAACATCAGTTCTTTGGTGGAGAGATGGGGACTGGGGAGGGAGGGAAGCTGGAATTTATACAAAGTTAAGAGAAATCAAATTATGATCCTAAATACAGTATCTGGAAACATTCAGTGAATTTTCACTTCAGAGTAAGAGAAAAATCATTTAAGACCCAGAGGAGTTGAAACAATTTGTCAACAAAGGCTCACAGCTGTGAAGTTCACTTCCAGAAAACAATGAGGATTTGAGAACAGTGGAGAGCTAGATAGAGCTCAAGGTTCTTGGAGGACAGAAATAGAAAAAAGATACAATTCAAGTGAAAATTAGATTACATACTGTCAGAGCTGCAAGATATGTTTGCATAATTTTATAAAGGACTTTATGCTATGAAGAAACATTACAGATCAGACTCCATTTTCATCCCTAGAGGAAAGAGAGTATAAAGTTTATTTTCTTGATCTATGCTATTAATAATAAAATTACAGAAAACAATGAAGAGTTGCTTTAAAATAGGATAATGCTGAAATGATAGAAAGATGGGCAGAGTAGGGAAGTTTATTGTCTGACAAAAAGAAAGAATCATAAAGTTCACTTACAGAAAACATAAATTTAAGGAAAGCAAAAATAATGATGAGTAAGATAAACTGCAGAACATAAAACAAATGCACTAATGATTGTTGGTTGTTGGCTCACTTAAATGAAGCCCAACATTGCATAGCCTCAAAAGACACATTTAAACCCAAAGACACAAGCAGATTAATAATTAGATGACCTAGTAATCATCATGCTACAAAATAGGAAAAGCATCCAATAAATCGATTTCCATGGAACAGGATGAAATAATTGTGACATAAAATGGACTGATAGGCTGGGCGTGGTGGTGCAAGCTTGTAATCCCAGTACTTGGGAGGCTGAGACAGGAGGATCACAGGTTGGAGGACAGCCTTAGCAAGTAGTGAGACTGTCATCAACCTAGCCAGACCCTGTTTTAAAATAAAAATAAAAAATAGGGCAGGGGGTATAGCTCAGAGGTAGAATGCCCCTGGGTTCAACCAATACCACACACACACACACACAAAATAAATAAATAAAAAATAAAAATAAAAAAAAGGGTTGATAAGAAAAAAGTACACTGTAATGGTAATGATATATTAAGTCTCAGTGGTTCTCAAACAGTTTGGTCTCAGGACCTCTTTACATCCTGAAAAGTTGTTATTATTGTTTTTACTTTTATTTTTAGTGCTAGGGATTGAACCCAGAGGCATTTTACCTCTGAGCTCTTTTTGTTGTTGTTGTTGTTATGAAACAACAACAACCTAGCTAGGGTCATGCTAGGTTGCTGCAAGTCTCACTAAGTGGCTGAGACTGTCCTTGAACCTGTGATTCTCCTGTCTCAGCCTTCCAGGTACTAGGATTACAGGTGTGCACCACTATGCCCTGCTGAAAGAACCTTTGCATGTATGTTTTACCTATTGATATTGATGTAATAGAAATTAAGACTGAGGATTTTTTTTAACTCATGAATACATAAGCACTAGCAGCCAGGGCACTGACATTATTGCACATCCTGTAGCCTCTGGAAAAGTTAAGTAATGTCTTAGTATGATTATGAAAATAGTTTGACCTTGTGAACTCCTAAGAGGGTCTTAGGGTCCCTTGGAAACTGCACTCTGACTACATTATATATAAACACCCAAACTACTGCATGTTCATATTTACACGGCTGGTTCCCTCATTAGCTTGTAAGCTCCTAGAGGACATGGATTATGTCTTTTTCATCTCTTCATTTCCCATCAGTCTTGTTCCAGGATAGACGTTCAATAAACTTTTGATGTTTTAATTTACTTTCTGAGATGCTAAAGCAATAAGAACATTGCCATCTTCCTGGAGCCTGTTTAATCCAGGGAAATCACTGAGATTCAGCATTCTGGTCAGAACAGATCAAACCTATCCCCTAAATCCTCTTCCGGGGGTTCCCACCAAGTTAAAACAAAACAACAATAAAAATTAAAGACAGGGCCGGGCGTGGTGGTGCATGCCTGTGATCCCAGTATGTGGGAGGCTGAGACAGGAGGATTATGTGGTTGAGACCAGCCTCAGCAATTTAGTGAGACTCTCAGCGATTTAGGGAGATCCTGTTTTAAAAACCAAGAAAAAAAGTTGAGCATGGTGAAGCATGCTTGTAATCCCAGTACTTGGGAGGCTGAGACAGGAGGATCGCAGGTTCTTGACCAGCCTCCGCAACTTAGTGAGGCCCTCGGTAGTGTAGTGAGACCCTGTTTTTAAGTAAAGAATAAAATAGGGCTGGGGGTGTAGATCAGAGATAGAATGCCTCTGGGTTCCATCTCTAGTACCAATAACTAAACACACACACACACACACACACACACACACACACACACGGAGTTTCCACTGTTTCACCTAGCATTTATTTTGAATTGCTTTTTCGGGAATTCAGCAAAGTTTCTTTTCCTGCCATAGTAAGAAAGCTAACTGTTGGCTCCATTCCTCCAGGCTCCTCCTTTGTCATGCACTGTCCACCTCTATTCTAGAGACTTCCAGAGGTGTCTTAAATACAACCCGGAAGTTTGCAAATGCCCACGCAGAGTGGATTCCGGAGGAGCCAGAGGTGCATGTCAGAGCCGGCCAGGTCCTCAGTCTCTCATGTGGCCGCTCCCACCTGAATGGGGTCAAGAACCAGCAACAAGGTGTGCGAGCATAGCGGGGGCGGTGAATGGGAAAGGAATTGCGAGGGATCTGCCAGATCTGGGAGGGCGGGTAGGAGATGGCAAACATGTGACGAGGAGCAGCCAGGGGGTGGATTTCTATGCATTTGGCATAACATTCAGGTCGTGAAAGGAACACCTGTCATTTCTGAGGCCGCAGCTGTAGCTTTCCATGACTCTTTAGTAGCTCTGTTAAGAAAGTGGCCTTTTACTTTTGAAAAGGACTCCTGCTGGGGGCGTAGGGGGTGGCCTCAGAGTAAAAGGTGGGTGTTCCGAGGCTCTGCCTTCCCCTGGGAGGACACCAGCACATTGAAATGGAAAGGATCTTGGTGTGAGAATGCATAGCATTCCCCCTTCTCTGCACCCCGCCCCACCCCACTCCAGTGTGCCTCAGGTCTGATTTTAGGAACTCACAGATCTGTTCCACAGGACAGAAAATATTGCATTTTTATATAACTTTATCCAATAACAGACTCTCTCCTTCCCTTCCTCCTTTTCTTCCCTCTTCCCTGTATATCTCACAGGGGGGCTGGGGTGGGTCTGGGAAGATAAGGTGGGGGTGGGATAAATCGCCCCGTGTGTGCCATCCGGTCCCCACCTGCTTTGTGTAGCCTGCAGCAGGGGTGCTGGTGGGCCAGGTGCCAGGAATCTATTTGCCTGGGAGAGTCACCGCCTCTTGGGAAGGAAGGGAAGGGACCCTCTGGTGCCCATGGCTCAGCCTGAGCCCTGCCTCCTGGCGGGGTGGGGACTGAGAGGATGCTAAATGGGTGCAGCTGCAGATTTTTAGGCTTGTCCTCTGGCCTGGCTCCCAGGGACTCACATCTGAGCACAGAGGAGGGGACCACACAGTAACTGAAAAAGGACGCATTGGAAGGTTTGGTGAAACATGGGTGGCACAGGGAGCAGTGGGCGAGCCCCACAGCCACAGGACAGTCTCCAGCACACCACCACAGCTCTGGCTCCTGGAGAGCTTTTTCTTAACGCGTCAGCTCCACTCCAGGGAGCACATCAAGGTGACAATAAGCAGTTTCAGTCAGGTGACTTTCTTCAGGTGACCTCAGCATTAGAGGAATGTCACTTCCTCTGGTGGGAAATTGGTTGCTTTTTTTTTTTTTTTTTGCGGTACTGGGGATTGAACGCAGGGGCTTCTACCTCCGAGCTACACCCCCAGCCCTATTTTTTATTCTTTATTTTGAAACAGGGTCTCACTGAGTTGCGGAGGGCCTCACTAAGTAGCTGAGGCTGGTTGCGAACCCAGATCCTCTGGTCTCAGCCTCCCATGTACTGGGATTACAAGGGCGAGCCACCACGCCCAGCTCTTTTTTTTTTTTAACTAGGGATTGAAGCCAGGGGACATTCTAACTCCATGCTACACCCCTCCCCTTTAAAAACATGTTTTGTTTTAGAACAGGGTTTCGATAAGTGTCTGAGAGTCTCATTAAGTTGCTGAGGCTAGCCTTGAACATGTGATCCTCCTGTCTCAGCCTCCAAAATGCTGGGATTACAGGCCTGCACCACCACATCAGATTTGCCATATTTCACAAACAGAAATATAGATATTCAGTTAAGTTTGAATTTTGGATAAATGATGAATACTTTTAAAGGATATTTATCTATCTCAACTATTGAAGAGACATATTTATGCTAAAACATTAGTCATTATTTTTCTGAAATTCAGATTTAACTTGTCTTATTTGGCAACCTTAGAAGTGACATAGGACTTTGGAAGCATTGAGAAAGTCTGCTTTAGGTGTGGACAAAACATCCTGGACCGTGGCTGCTAACACCCACCTCTCCTACCTTCGCCATAACAGAGGTGAGCAGGCTGGACACAGGCAGCCTCCAAGGGCCCTAAATTGGTAAAGAAGAAAAGGATGTGTAGTGCACAGCAGCTGAGTGGCCGGCTTGTCTACTGACATTTGTTTGGTTAGGTATTTACCATGGGTCAGGTACTATGAATAAGAACGCAAGCGAAATTCTCTCCAGGCCCTAGAAGAAGACAATGTGGAAATAAATGTGTGAAGTATTACCAGTGCACTGTTGGAAGTCTGCTGTGAGGGTGTGAGCAGTTAACAGTCCATTCCATTTGTGGGATGGGCAAGTAGGAAAGGCTTCAAAGAAGAAGTTAACCTTGCGCCATATTGAAATGTGAGCAAGAATGCTCCTGACAAATGTGGAAGGGTAGGAGCGAGAATTGAGCTGGGTTCCAGGAGTGCGCGCGGGCGGGGGGGGGGGGGGAGAACATTTCCTTGCAGAGGGAGCTGTGTGAGCAAAGAGAAGGAGGTGTGAAAGAGAATGGCATGTTTGGGAAACTGCAAATAGCTCCGAATGGCTGGATCACTGACTCTTACAAGGTGGGGTTACACGATGAGAAGTATGCCCGGAGGAGTAATCGGGGCCACATCATTGAGGGTCTTACTTTGAGCCACCACTGGAATCTGTAGTTCCAGCCATTTGCTTTCAATTATGAAGACTCTGAACTCTGTGGCCTCTGCATCCCCACCCAGAGCTCTGCTTGTCCACCAGCTCTTTGTAGCCCCTCACTGCCTTATGCAGAAAATTATGGATTTTCTACACTCCTTCAGTCTAGTCAGCCCAGCCCACTCTCTCCATCAGCCCTTCACTCTCCCTGCAGTGCCACTTAGGTGTGGCCTTGTTCCTGGGGGTTGCAGTCCCCTGGAGCTATGGCCAACAATCTTACTGGGCTCCCTCATGCCTACCTAGATTTTCTATCACATCTCTCTCTCTCTCTCTCTCTCTCTCTCTCTCTCTCTCTCTGTTACTGAGGATTTAGCCCAGGGGCATTCTACCTCTGAGCTACACCCCAGCCCTTTTAAATTTTTTTTGTTTTGTTTTGAAACAGGGTCTCACTAGGTTGCTGAAAGTCTCACTACATTGCTGAGGCTGTCCTAGAACCTGCAATCCTCCCATCTCACCCTCCCAAGTACTGGGATTACAGGAGTGTGCCACCATGCCCGGTTCATACCTTTCTCTTTTTGATTCTGTGTATCTGACCACACCGTAGCCCTTGCCACTTTAACCTCTCCTCCCTGCCCCAAAACATCCCTTCCCTTAGTCTCCATCAGTTCATATTCACTGGTCCTTCTTCCTCCTTCTCTGACTGCTTCTCCATTTTTTTTTTATAGGCTGTTCTTCCCTTTTGGATTCCTTGAAAGTTGGAGCTGGCAGAGAACCTATTCTCACTCTTTCCTTCTCTCTCTCTTACCCCTGGCTGATCTCCTTTATCCTCATGATTTCAATAACTACAGCCGGGCGTGGTGGCGCACACTTATAATCCCAGTACTTCGGAGGCTGAGACAGGAGGATCGCAAGTTCGAGGACAGTCTCAGCAAGTAGTGAAACTCTCATCAACCTAGGGAGACTCTATTTCAAAATAAAAATAAAATAGGACTGGGGGTGTAGCTCAGAGGTAGAATGCCCCTGGGTTCAATCCCCAGTACCACAAACAAACAAACAAACGCCAAAACAATAACTGCTTTGCACTGTTATATCCTAAAAATCTCTCTGTTGTGCCTTAGCTTCAGGTGGGATAAACCCCTGCTTACTCAGCCTCTTTTCAACTCCTCGAACATGCTGAAACTGACCTGATTATTTGTAATAATTTTATTAAAGTATGTTTACCAGAAAATGATCTGATTCTATTTAATTTACTTATTTGGTGCTGGGGAATGAATCCAGGGGCATATATATCAAGCTATATCCCCCAGCCCTTTTAAATTAAAAAAAATTTTTTTGTGTGTGTGCGCGCGCGCGCGCGTGTGTGTGTGTGTGTGTGATACTGGAGATTGAACCCAGGGTGTTCTACCTCTGAGCCCCAGCCCTATTTTATTTTGAAACAGGGTCTCACTAAATTGTGGCGGGCCTCACTAAGTTGTTTTGGCTGGCCAAGAACCTGCGATCCGCCTGTCTCAACCTCCCAAGCACTGGGATTACAGGTGTGCACCACCACACTTGGTATTCTGATATACCATTGCATGGTTATACTACCTTTAATTTATGCATTCACTAATTCACAGGCATTTGGAATTTTCCACTTTTTGGCTATTATTAATAGTGGTGCTATGAACATTAGTGTGAAAGTCTCTGTGTGGACTTTTTAAAAATTTTCTCTTGGATCTCTACTCAGGAGTAGCATCACTTGGTTGTATGATAAATTTATGCTTAACTTTTTAAGAACTGCCAAGCTGTTATCTAATAACTTTGTTATTTTTATTCACCATCTCCTAGTGATATCTATTCAATCAATGTCTTCACCATCCATCTGAGTGATAATCTAAAGCCCCAGGAGTCCTTCTTTACACTTACTTCTGCATATCCCCACATTCCATTAATCATCCAATCTCATGATTGTACCTCCTAAACATTTCTAGAACCATTTCCAAATCCATACTGTCATTGCAACTATCCTAACTCGGGCCTCCACGGTTGTCTGTTTTTGTAAACTTCTCGTCCAACTCTGTATCTCATCTTCTCCAAATCATTCATTTTTAAAAAGGTTATGGAATATGTGGTATTCACCAAATAATACATGAACACATAAGTAATTTATGAAGCATGAGAATACAATGCGAGCCTGTTTGTGTCCACTATTCAACTTAGGACACGGATATCACCCACACTGTGAAGGCCCTTGTGGGCTCCAATCCATCCAGTTCTTCATGCTATGAATGACCAGTGCATTTCTCAGCTTCAAAAGAGTCAATGGTTCCCTACTGTTCTTAGGATAAAGTCCCAAATTCCTAGTTCAGCTTTACAAGTTCTTCATGATCTTTGAAATCCTTTCTCAGGAACCTTTCTTCCTCCCTCCACCCCCAGCCCCTATTTGTCCTTCAGATACTACCCTTCATAGTCACACCTGTGGGGAAGCCTGCCCTGCCCTGCCTCCCTTGGGCCAGGCAAGGTGTTCCCCAAAACTGGGCGCTTCTCTTTTCATTGCACCCAGCACTTCTTATTCCTAGCTGCTTTTCTTTCTCCCTAGAAACTGCTCTGGGAGGGCAGCGGCCTGGCCCATCTTGCTTGCCAAACTATCTCTAGCACTAGCATGGTGCTTGGAACACAGTAGGTGCTGAGTAAGCATCTTATGATACATTCAGATGCAGGTGTCTGGTCTATATCTAGAGATATAGATTTGGGAGAATTAAATCATGTAGTTAAAGTTGAAGGCATAGGAACGGATGAAACCATCAGGGAGCAGGTAAAAGCTGAGAGGGTAATGTTGCACTAACATTCAAGAGTCAGGCTGAAGAGGAGAGTCAGTGAAGGAGAGCAGAGGAGATCTGAGAGCAGGTGGACCCGAGAGAACATGGAACCCAAGGTGGATATGCCCCGGTGAGATGACAGAGGCCGAGGAGGGCGGGAAGGGACAAGAATGCTTTGGGTGTGGTGTATAAGGGTCACTGGAGATCTATGGCAGGGCGTTCTGGGGCCCTAACGCTAGAATGATATGAGTTAAAGAGGGACAGCGTCGAGTGTGAGCATGGGGACATCCTTTGCAGAACTGGAAAAGCAGGTACATCTGAAGGTTTTGCTCTGCAGGGTAGGAAGGAGTTAAGCTTTCATGTAAATGTTTCTGAGCATTTCCTCTATGCCAGACACTGCGAAGCTAAGCATCTTTTCAGTTTGTGGGAAAGATCCAATACAGTGCGAAGACAGAATTACTGGAGGGACATGATTTATGGAGTCTGGTTCCAGATGACATGGCACATGGCTGTGGAAAGGGAGACCACTTCATCTGAGGATGGAGGAAAACAGGGTGGATATTGAACGCTTGCCTCCTGTTTCCAAATTTAGTGAGCTTTTGGGCTTAACTTGTTTCTCTCCTTCCATTTTTGGAAGGCAGATGAATGTGGCTTCCCCATATTCCCATAAATCTTGGAAGAGGGTGAAGAAAAGAAGGTGGGGAGCCCAATTCCTTAAGTGCCTCAGTCTCGACCACCATGTGCGTACACCTCTCGTTTTCATTTCTGCCTCAGCCTGCTCCCTCCTAATATTTATATACGCACACTTGGAAGGCCAGGAAATCTTCCCCAGGTTTAACTTTCCATTTTCTGTCTGATGGGACTTTGAGGGCTTGGCAACAGCCTTGCAAAATGACCTAATAGGGAGGGAACTGAGGGAGAATTTCTGGGTTTAGAATGCTAGGGTTTTAACAGGCTTCTACCAAGAGAGGGAGCCCTAGGGTTGGAAGAGAAAGCTCAGAAGGCAGGGGTTGAAAACCAGAGGCTGGGACTTAATTTCTGGCAATGTTTCCAGTAGTCCAAAGGGGTTTATGGATTATGCTAAGATAAAAGAGGATGAAAGAGGGAGGGAAGGAGAAAGACAGATTCATAATGCAGTGACATATACCCAGAAACAGTTACGCACATAAAATATGGATCCCCTGACTCCCTCGCCCCTCCCTAGACACTCGATTTCTGCTCTAGTTGGGTGGTTCCCAAACTTTCCTCAATCATCTGGGGGGACAAAGGGCAGACTCTCAGACCTCACTAAGGCCTATCGAGTCAAACTCTTCAAGGGTGGGCCCCAGGAGTCTGTATTTTACAAAGCTCTTGACAAAGATTCTCAGCTTGGTCCAGCTGTAGCCGGGCTCCTGGAACTTGTGAGAGGCTCCTCTGTGCGCCTCCTTGCAAAACCCAGTTTTAGCAAGAGCTATACTAAGTCAGTTATAAGGACCCCCCCCAATCTCTGTTCACATCGATATCTGATCTGATCAGTTTCTTCATCCACTACCATCCCCCAAGTGATGTCAGATTACCCTAGCCAGACTTCCAAAAGAATCCTGCTAGGTTGGTTTGGTCAGAATTCTCCCTCCTCCTCCCTTACCCTGATGTTTTCTCTTAGTAATTTTCCGTCCACCAATCACCATCCGGCAATTTGGTTATGAATTCTCACTTGTATGTGCTGTATTCAGAACCGAGCCCACTTCTGTACTGAGTTGTCTCTTCCCTTATGGCAAGAGTCCTGCATTAAACCCATTTTTACCATTTTAACCACCATCCAGCTCTGGCTTTCTCTGGCACTCTCCAGGTGATTCTGAAGTGACCTGTGGACAGACTGGGGAACTTCTGCGTTAGGTAATTAGGTAAATACGTCAACTAAAGCTTGCTTGAAATGTAATGGCTCTCAGTATCCACATGTTGGCTGGCAGATAGAATGTAACGCCTGGGAAACTGCTGTTTAATGACTAAGTTATTTCCTTTATAAAATTAATTCTTACATTTATCAACATAATACATGAGGAGGATTTAAATTGCCACATGGTACCAAAAGGCTTATAATGAATAACAATTTTTCCTCTTCCCATTTCCATCCCCTTAGTCCCATTCAGAGGCAATCACTTTTAAATCTCAATTTCTCCCCCCTGGAATCAACTCTGTATTTTTTAAACAATATACTTTTAGTGCTATTTCATGGTTTTGTGATTTCAGAAGTTATTTATTGATTTCCTACTGAAGAATACTAGGACTTTTTTTTTTTTAAACAACACACACAAACACTCATTCCCCTTCTTCCAGGTTCTTAACACTGTAAATTACAATTTTGCTGGGCATGGTGGCACAAACTTGTAATCTCGGTACTTGGGAGGCTGATCACAGGAGGATCACAGGTTTGAAGACAGCCTCAGCAAATAGTGAGACTCTCAGTAACCTTGTGAGATCATTTTCAAAACAAAAATAAAAAGGGCTGGGGGTGTAGCTCAGAGGTAGAATGCCCCTGGGTTCAATCCCCACTAACACACACACGCGCGCACACACACACACACACACACACACGCACACGAGGATTTTAATGAAGTCGCTAATCAGTATTCATCTTATTATGACTCATTGTTTACAGTGGAATGACGTAGTGCACTATGATTGCATTTCTTTTCTTCTATTCTTTGTTTTCCCTGGGGAAATCTTCTCATTTTTTATTTGTTTACTTTCTTAGTGTTTGTTCTCTAAATCCTTTGACAAGAGCTATAAACTCTAATGAATCGGTTGAATTAACTGGATAATCTTTCAGTTCCTTCTTTTTTCTTTTCTTTCTTTTTTTTTTTTTAAGTTGGGGACATGCCTGCCAGAGCTCTCTTCTTCGTCTTCCATCCTGGACTAGGAGCTTTACAGGCCAGCCCTTTGCTCTTACCTGGGAACTCCTATTTTGGTGTACTCATGAATGGGATGGAATTCTTTTGAGATTCTGAATGGAGGAGTGATATTTCGCATTTTTAACATCTTTATGTGGGTACTAATCCATCAGACTCTGGTCACATAAACACCAGTGTGGCAGTTCCGGTCAGCCCTGCCTGCTTGTCCTTATTTTACCTTTCCTTGATTATTTTTGTCTGGGGAAGAATTCTAGATTGGAGATTATTTTTCTCTCAAAATTGAAAGACACTGCTGTGCTGTCTTTCATATCTAGCTTCTGGTGTTGACACTGAGGAGTCTGATTATTGTTTTGGATTACTGATCCTTGGCTCTCTCCTCTCCTCTCCTCTCCTCTCCTCTCCTCTCCTCTCCTCTCCTCTCCTCTCCTCTCACCTCTCTCCTCTCCTCTCACCTCTCTCCTCTCTCCTCTCTCCTCTCTCCTCTCTCCTCTCTCCTCTCTCTTGCTTTCTATGGTACTGGGTATTGAACCTAGGGGCATTCTACCTCTGGGCTACACCCCCAGCCCTTTTTAAAAATTTTTGCTTTGAAAGCTGGGCGTGGTGGTGCATGCCTATAATCTTAGTACTTGGGAGGCTGAGGCAGGAGGATCACAGGTTACCAAGTAGTGAGACTCTCATCAACCTAAAGAGACACTGTTTCAAAATAAAAAGAAAATAGGGCTGGGGGTGTAACTCGGAGGAAAAATGCCCCTAGGTTCAATCCCCAGTACCATAAATAAATAAATAATAAGTAAATAAATAATTTTTAAATTTTGAAACAGGATCTTGCTAGATTGCTGAGAGTCTCACTAAATTGCTGGGGCTGGTCTCAAACCTGTGATCCTCCTGTCTCAGCCTCCCAAGTACTGGGATTACAGGTGTGTGCCACCACTTCTGGCTCTAGAGCTTTTCAGATCCTTTTATTCTTGGGGTCCTAACATTCTCAGTAATGCGCTTTCAGGACAGTTTTTTAAAAAATTATCATTATCATTATTATTTGGTTCACTGTGTTTGATACCAACTGGGTCCATTCAATATGGAAATTCAAATCTTTTGTTTCGGGAAGTTTTTTTGGTGGATGGATTTTCTTCCATTTTCTTTGTGCTCTTTTTGGAATTCTTACAAGAATATGTCAGAGCTTCTGGACTAAACTTTTGAGTTACTTATATTTTTGTCCTATTTTTCATCTTTTTTCTTTTTTGCCCTACTTCCTGGGAGATTTCCATAATTTTTATCGTCTAGTGCTTCATTATAATTTAAAAATTTCCAGTTATATTTTTATTTTAAAGAGCCCTTTCTTGTTCTCTGTATTTTTTTAAAAAAGGCTTCTTGATCTTATTTCATGGATGTGCTATTTTCCCTTATCTCTGAGGGGTAGGGATATTGATTTTGCTGTGGCTGCTAATGATTTCTTCTGCTTTCTGGATTGCCTCTGTTGGGGTCTTCAATATCAGAGGCTTTTGCCCCAAGCCTGGTGTTCCTTGCCGTCCATTCCTTGCTTGTTGGACACTTTGCATGGGAGGGCAGGACTTGGCAATTGTTGGATTGCTGTAGGATAATCCAGAGGGCACCCGGCAACTTTATTGAGAGACCCCCATATATCTGTCATATTTTCCTCTTTGGTTGAGGTCTTTCTACAGGAGTGACTCCTTAATTCTTGCCTACTGTGAACTGGGCATGGGGGCTCATGTCTGTAATCCCAGTGGTTAGGAGGCTGAGATAGGAGGATCACAGGTTCAAGGACAGCCTCAGTAACATAGCGAGACACTCAGTATTGATATTAGTACTGCCATTTTAGAAATCATTTGCCATGTTAAGTCCAAAGTTTTATTTCCCGGAATACTGTAATTAAGTTCTGTTCTCAGCATACTATTGTTAAGTCTGTTTTCCAGCAGACCGAAACTCCCTTTCCCCAAAATGACATCACAACTGAAACTATATTGTATTCAAATATCCACCCCTCCCCTAACCTTCCCACCACAAGCTTTCTGAGGTTAAACTGTATAAAAATCCCACCTTGACTAGCCTAGCTGCTGCTCTCTCACTTGCCTGGGGCAGCCTGTCAGGCTGCTGACATTAAACTCTTTTCCTTTCATCCTGGATGTACGTGGTGTGTCCTACGCCAACCCCCTTTCAATGGTGCCGTGACTTGGATTAGCTTGGATCCAGGTGCTCCCGTCGACCCTGCTCCCCCTTCGGGGGTCCGAGCTGCTTTGGGATCCTGGTTCCCAGGCCCAGGACTGCCACCGGGAGATCTTCCTTCACCGAGCGCTCTTCACAGCCACACGCCGGCCCTCCAATCCATGCGGTAAGTGCGTCACTGGGTCTCCCTTGGTGAGTTCTCCTATGGGTCTTGGATTTCACCTCCCTACTCTATGAAAGTCCTGGTACCAGGCGCCAAGACTCCTATGGGCTCTTGCTCGGGACACAGCAAGATCAGGGTGACGACCCTCCTTTCTGCCTCCCTCCTACTACTTCTTGGACTGATTTGGGTCCCAGGATGCCCTTTCCCAGTCACTCCAACTAACACTCACCATGGGGGCGGTTCAGTCGCATATACCCCGCGATTCCCCCCTGATTGTCTGCTTGCCAATCTTGTTCCACTTCGTTTGGTCCCAAACCTTAAGCGGGCAAAACTCATTTTTCTCTGTAACCAAGCCTGGCTGTTCTATGACCTAGGGAACTCCTCCAAATGGCCGCTTAAGGGCACCTTTGATCCTTCGATTACTAAGGATCTTTATAACTTCTGTGAGCGCTCGGGTAAGACGAAGGAAATCCCCTACATCCAGGCTTTCTCCTATCTCCGCTCTAAACCTTCGCTTTGTACTTCTTTCTCCCCTGCTCAACTAATGCTTGCCTCCAAAGGTTCTCATTCACAGGCGTCAGAGAGTCCTTCACCTCCCTTGATCCAGCCGATGAACCACCCCCTTATCGTTCCCAAAACCCCACTCTCAGTTCTGTTCCCTCTACATCGCCTGCTGCTCCCTCAGCACCCCCAAAGCCTCCCCTTCCCCCCCCCCATTTCCCCGGTAACCCGTTCCCGTGCTGCTGTCTCTGCCCCAGCCGCTGAGGCTGCACCGCCGCCCGGGGCAGCAGGTTGTTCCGCCAGTACTACCTCCTCCCACTGGGGTCTTGTTCCAGCCTCCTGCTCCCCTCCTTCCTCTACGCGAAGTGGCGGGGACAGAGGGAATAATTCAGGTCCATGTCCCTTTCTCCATGTACGATCTCTCTCAAGTTGAAAAGCACCTAGGGTCCTTTACCTCTAATCCTACTACCTATATAAAAGAATTTCAATATGTTACTCAATCCTATGATTTGACTTTCCATGATGTCTACATTATCCTTTCTAACACCCTTCTTCCTGAGGAGTCTGGGAACAGGCCCGCCTACATGCAGATGAAATTCACCAAACCACCCCGGCCCATCCCCTGGAGACAGAGGCCATACCCGATCAGGACCCTTGCTGGGACTATAATACCAAAAATGGGATTACACATAGAGACCAATTTATCACTTGCCTACTGGCCGGCCTACGCAAGTCCACCCGCAAGGCAGTTAATTATGATAAACTCCAAGAAATTATCCAGGATAAAAATGAAAACCCATCAGCCTTTTTAGAGAGACTAACTAAAGGTCTCTTACCATACACTAACCTAGAGCCCGAATCCACCGATGGCCGCAATCTCATGTCCCATTTTTTTTCTCAATGCTTACCCGACATCAGAGCCAAACTTAAGCAGCTAGAAAGGGGCCCCCTAACTCCCCAAGCCCAAGCACTTGAAATGGCTTTTAAGGTGTATAATGGGAGAGAGGACAAAGCCAAACGGGCCAGGTACCAAATGCTAGCCAAAACTCTACAGCCTTTCCAGCCTTCTTCGTCAACCTCCTTGTCTCACACGCGCAAGGTGCCCCCAGGCCCATGTTTTAAATGTGGTCAAATGGGTCATTGGGCAAGGGTGTTGTCCAAACCCCCGCTGACCTCCGGGTCCCTGTCCCAAATGCCATCAAGGGGGTCACTGGAGTATCGATTGTCCCCTTGCTTCTCAAGGTAGGAGGCCAACCGGCTCCGCCCCACCTCAGGCAGACCTTCTGGGACTAGCAACTGACGACTGATGCGGCCCCGGGTCCCACCACCCGACAACCACCATCACAAGGCAGGAGCCCAGGGTAACAATCTTGGTAACAGGTAGGCCCATTTCTTTCCTCTTAGACACTGGAGCCACATTTTTAGTGCTGACCCAATATTGGGGGCTTACCTCCACTTCCCCAACCTCCATAGTCCGGGTGGAAGGAAAACCATATCAACCTCAACAAACCCAACCCTTATTATGCATTTTTCAAAATATCCCCTTTTCTCATTCTTTCCTAGTTATCCCCCACTGCCCCATGCCCTTCCTAGGTTGAGATCTCCTTCAAAAATTCAGTTTCTCAATTTCCTTTTCCCTTCCACAGAGCCCTTCCCCCAACTCATCTCCACTCCCCCTCCTCCTCCTCCTCCTAATAGATACCAAAGAGATCCAGGACCCCCCTCTACCTCCCTCCCTTGTACATCCCGGGTTTGGGACATTAAAAACCCCACGGTAGCAATCCACCATCCCCCAATAAAAATTAAATTAAAAGACCAATCTAAATTCCCTTCCCAGGCCCAATACCCTCTACCCCTCCAGAGCCTCCAAGGACTTAAACCTATCATTTCCAGCCTTCTAAAAAGGGGCCTACTGCACAATACTGACTTCCCCTACAAGATGCCCATTCTAGTGGTAAAAAAGCCCAATGGAACATACCACCTTGTTCAGGACCTTCGGCTAATTAATGCTGCTATCATCCCTTTACACCCAGTGGTTCCCAACCCCTATACCCTACTCTCCTCTGTCCCAGCCTCTACCATCCACTTCTCAGTTCTAGATCTTAAAGATGTCTTCTTCTCAATCCCTATTCACACCGATTCCCAAGACCTCTTTGCCTTCACCTGGACAAATCCAGATACCCATACCTTCACCCAACTTACCTGGACCGTTCCTCCCCAGGGATTTAGAAACAGTCCCTACCTTTTTGGACAAGACTTAGCACGTGAATTAGCTGACCTGAATCTTTCCTCTTCCTTTCTCCTTCAATAAGTAGATGATTTACTTCTCTGCAGCTCTTTCCGGGAAGATAGTTATAACAAGACTATAGTTATAACAAGATACTCTCCTTAACTTTTTAGAGTCAAAAGGCTACCGAGCCTCCCCTTCTAAGGCCCAACTCTCCCTACTATTCGTCACCTACTTAGGCCTACACTTTATCCCTTCTCACAAGGCTATCACAGTAGACAGACAAGAGCTCATAGCCAAACTTCTCCCTCCCTCCACCAAAGGAGAAATACTTTCTTCTTGGGGCTGGCAGGATTCCTCCAGGCATAGATTCCCAATTACTCTCTCCTAGCACGACCTCTCTACGAGGCCACAAAGGGCTCTTTAGATGAGCTCCTCCTACAGTCCATAAATCGTTCATACTCCAAGTTATAGCAAGCCCTGCTAAGGGCCCCTGCTCTACGCCTGCTCGATCTCTCCTGCCCCTTTTTCCTATACATCTCTGAAAACTAAGGATTTGCCCTTGGAACCCTGGGACACCAAATAGGCCCCAGCTTTGCCTCCGTAGCCTATCTTTCTAAACGCCTTGACCCCACCGTTTGTGGCTGGGCACCCTGCCTTTGGGTGCTAGCTTCCTCCGCTGTCCTAATACAAGAATCTAAAAAACTCACCTTTGGGTCCCCCCTAACAATTCTCTCACCTCACTACCTCTTAGACCTCCTGACATACAAAGGACTCCAAATACTGCCCCCATCACGCATCCTGTCCCTCCAAGTGGCCCTCATAGAAGATCCCACCCTCACTTTTAAGACCTGCCCCCCTGTTAACCCCGCCACTCTTCTACCCACTCCTAGCCAATCTGACACACCCTACTCCCCATCCCATTCCTGCACTGAAACTTTAGAACAGCTGCTCCCACACCCGTCACATATTCAAGGGGGATCCCTGCCAACTCCCACATTTTCCTGGTTCACCGATGGGAGTTCCTTCCTCCATGAGAAAAAAAGAGAACAGGATATGCTATCATCTCCAACACCCAAGTTATTGAGGCCAAACCCCTACCCCTAAATACCACCAACCAACAGGCTGAGCTTGTTTTCCCTCACTTGGGTATTTACTTTAGCAAAATATCATTCCCTTACTGTCTACACAGATTCCAAATATGCTTTTCATATTATTTTATCCCATTCTGCTATATGGAAGGAGTGCAGACTCATGACCACAAAAGGAACAGCCATCACCAATGCATCATACATTACCCAGCTCCTACAAGCTGCCCTCCTCCCCTCTTCAATAGGGATAGTTCATTGTAAAGCTCACCAAACAGATAACTCAGTCATAACAGCGGGGAACAACGAAGCCGATCAAACAGCCCGCCAGGTTGCCCTCTCCTTTGACCCCCAATGCCACACCCAGTTCTGACTATTACAACTGCCAGGTCCCTTTACCATCATTTGTTTTATTAACAAAGCTCACCAGGCAGCAAGCCAGGCTGCCCTCACATCAAATCTAAAAACAAAACATTCGAGCCGGGCGTGGTGGCGCACGCTTGTAATCCCAGTACTTTGGGAGGCAGAGACCGGAGGATCCGGGTTCGCGGCCAGCCTCAGCTCTCTCTCTCTCTCTCTCTCTCTCTCTCTCCTTAGTGAGGCCCTCCGCAACCTCGTGAGACCTGGTTTCAAAATAAAGCATAAAAAATAGGGCCAGGGGCATAGCGCAGAGGTAGAACACCTCTGCGTTCAATCCCCGGTACCGCAAAAAAAAAAAAAAAACATTCTCCAGACCTCCCTATTCCCCCAATTTCAATCCCCAAAACACACTCCCCCTCTACCCAGGACATTCTCCACTATCTACACCACCTATTCCATCCTAACCTCTCTTCCCTTAAGGAGTTCCTAGCTCAAACCCAACCCCTTTCCCCCCAAGATAATAAATTCTTACAATCTCTTACTGCTACATGCTCTATCTGTCAGAGGGCCAATCCTAACTCCAGTATCCATCCCCTGGCCCCCCCTCTAACCAGGCTAGGGGACACTTACCTGCCTGCGATTGGCAATTAGATTTTACCCACATGCCCTCAGTCAAGTGTCACAAATATCTTCTGGTCCTTGTAGATACCTTTTCTGGCTGGGTAGAAGCTTTCCCCTCCACTAATAAGCATGCCCAGACTGTTTCTGACATCCTCCTAAGGGAAATCATTCCCTGATTCGGGCTCCCTACCTCCCTCCAGTCGATGGACCTGAGTACATGTCTCAAATCACCCAATCTCTTACTAAAGCTCTCCAGATTCCCTGGCATTTCCATATATCGTACCACCCTCAGTCATCTGGAAAGGCTGAAAGGACCAACAGAACTCTTAAAAATATCCTTACCAAGCTATCCCTCGAACTTCATTTAGACTGGGGTAAACTCCTACCCCTGGCCTTACTTCATATACATGCCCTCCCCAAAAAACCCCTCCAAATCTCCCCCTTTGAACTCTTATATGGGAGTTCTATGGTACCCCCTTCCATTAAAACACAACCCCCACTTATCCCTCTGCCAGGGCCCAAGGTGAAGCCAAAGTTTCTTCTGCTGTTTGACAAGTCACAGCAGAAGGAGGTTTGTCACAGAGCTGACATCCTCTAATGGCGGCAAGCCTGTTGATGGCCTTACTGTTAATATTAATAATTGTGGGATTGGTGACACCAAAGGCAAAGCCAAAGTTTCTTCGGCTGGTTGACAGAGTCACAGCAGAAGGAGGCTTGTCGCAGAACTGACATCCTCTAATGGCGGCCTAGCCTATTGGTGACCTTACTATTAATGTTAATAATTGTGGGATTAGTGACGGGAATTGTAGGACTTATGCCAAAAACTCAATTTACGCAGAATGACTCGAATACAGGCAAAATGCAGGAAAACTGTTGTTCCCAGTATAGAAATAATTTATAGGAAAAAAGAGTTAAACCAGATAATGAGTACTACCTGCCAATCTAAATTATTAGCTAGTGCTCAGAACAAGGAGGAACATAAACAATGACCTGCCGTATCAATAATTATGGCTTCTGGGAGGCCTGCCTACTGGATAGGTAGGAGGCTGTGGTTTCCTCTTTGAGGAAAACAAGCAAGCAAGCCTGTGACTATCAGCCTGTGACTGACCCTCCTGTAAGTTACACAGGTGCTTACCTTCAAGGTGAATGGTGGCAAAAGGGTCCGAGCTAGAGACACAAACTTTATGATAAGGCTTGCTAGAAACTCTACATTTTGTGCTTCTTTCACTTCATCTAAGATTAATCAATTACACAAAAAGATATAGAAAAACTTAAAGCTCAACTAAAGAAGGAATAAAGTATAGAATATAAGCATAAATGGCATTAAGAGAGAATACAGTTTAGGTATAGGTGTAAGGTATAGGTGTAAGGTCTAGTTAACCACATTATTCATAGCTTTTAACTTTAGCATAAGTATAGTTATAGATAAATGATATTAATCTTTAGCATAAGTATAATTATAGTCTACATAGGAAAGATATAAATAAAAATAGTTTAATAGTAGATATAGTTAGCCATAATGACATTTATTAGTTAGCATAATATATGTAGCCACATAATATAAAAAAATAGTTAAGGCTTATATAAAAATATATAAAAGGCAGTAGTCAAAAGCCTTTAGGTAAGGTTATGTTTGTCACCTGATAATTGCAGCGTGATATTTCTGAGAACAATGCAAATGATTAAAAGAGCTAAGTTAACATTGTGGGAAGAAACGCAAGTTTGCATGGGACCTGAATAATTGGTGGGGAACATGTTGTGACCATCTGGACAATGGGTTGTTAATAACTGTGGGTAAATGACTGCACTGTAAAGAGTCCTATGATGTACTAAGTAAAAAATATTTTTCATGATGTACTAAGCAGAAAATTGTGTTAAGACTTCCTGATGTAAAAAAGGTATAAAAATAAAGTCTGATGCTCGCTGGGCAGAGACAGTGCCTGCAGCTTCACTGAACTGCTGAGCCTCCTATCTCTCATTCCCTCACCGACCCTACACCTCCTTCAGGGATTCCCCCGGACCGGTCGAGGCTGGACCCCGGCATCCCTCCTCACTTATTACCCCCCCTTTAAGCCACCTCAGGGGTGCACTGTGGCAATTTGCAGATGCCCATAGCCCCACTCCTACTAATCTTGCTCCTTCCCCCTTCCAGATTGGAGATCTAGTTTACCTTTCCTCTCAGCATCCTTCCCCAACTCCCCAACTACAATGTTACCAACCAAGTGGATGGGACCCCATGAGGTTATTCTAACTACTCCCACAGTTACTAAGCTCAGGGGAATCCCCAACTGGATCCACAACTCTCAACTAAAACTTCACCTTTCACCTTATTATGCAACCACCCCTACAGGTCCTCTGACCCTGAAGTTTTGCCAGACCAGCTCTCCTGACCTTGCCACCATACCAGAAGACGATAACAGCCAACCTTCGACAGATCAGTGACTGCATTTCCCCCTCCCAGTACTATCAATTTCTCTACATCTTATGGGAAGAACTGGCCCATAGCCCCCACTATCTCCACCCCCTTATACTATTTCAACTGATCCAAGACCTTCATTTCCAAGGGTCCTTCACTGATTTCTCGCCCTCTAAAATTTATCTTTACTCTCATTTCCTACTCTGATCACTCCTTCTTCCGTACATTCTCCCACTCCTCGGCCCCCTTACTGCCATCCTTACACTTGTTTTCTTAATTCCTTGTCTCTTCAGGTGTCTCCAGGAAGCCATCCTAGAAAGGACAAAAATGTTCACCAACCAGACGGTCAATCACCTTGAAGAACCTTCTGCACCCCCGTACACGCCAACGGCTCCCCCAGAGGATCCCACCACCAGTGTATGAGATGACACCCGCTTTCCGCAGGAAGCAGTTACAAGGAGATTGATTGCTGCCCCATCTGCCATCCTAGAGGACCCAGATCATAAAACAAAAAGGGAGGAATATTGACATTAGTACTGCCATTTTAGAAATCATCCGCCATGTTAAGTCCAATGTTTCGTTTCCCAGAATACTGTAATTAAGTTCTGCTTCTTGGCATCCTATTGTTAAATTTGTTTTCCAGTAGACTGAAACTCCCTTTCCCCAAAATGACATCACAACTGAAACTATATTGTATTCAAATATTCACCCCTCCCCTAACCTTTCCGCCACAAGCTTTCTGAGGTTAAACTGCATAAAAATCCTACGCTTGACTAGCCTAGCTGCTGCTCTCTCGCTTGCCTGGGGCAGCCTGTCAGGCTCCTGACATTAAACTCTTTTCCTTTCATCCTGGATGTATCTTGCGCTGACCCCCTTTCACTCAGCAACCTAGTGAGACCCTGTTTCAAAACAAAAATAAAAAGGGTTGGGGTGTAGTTCAGAGGTAGAATGCTTGGTTCAATCCCCAGTACCACACACCCAAAAATATTGTTGCCTACTGTGGGCTGGGTTAGGGTGGGTAGAGAGGGGTATAAGCCAGCCTGTTGTTCTGGGAGCTGAGCCAGGAAAAGGGGCTGGCTGGGGAATCTCATCTTTCAGTATGGAGGCTTTCTCTAATGCCACTGTTTCTAGCTCTGTGCCTAACCCCACCCTCTGCTGTGCCTGGTGTGTCTTTAGTCGGTTTCTCCAGGAAATAAACTTTCCTTCTCCAGGTGGCATAGCTATGGAGGGCAAGTGTCTTTTTCTCATTCAGCTTCCATCGCTGTCTCTGTTTCCTGAGGTTCCTGACTCCCGATCCCTGAGATCCTTTGGGCTCCTGGCTTCTTGTCAACTTCCTATGCTGAACCCTCGCGCTTCAGCCGTCTCAGCCTCAGGTTTGCTAAGTTGTTTATCATTTGTCCTTCACTTTCCATCTTCAAAACAGGTGTTGACACTTCTCCACTGCTGTTGTCTCCATTCCCGAGTTCCCGTGTTCTTTGACCTTATGGTTTATAGCATGAAAGCTCTATTGTGATCATTGCATTTTTAAGGAAGAAGAAATTATGTTTGTTCAGGATGCCACCCTTAACCCTGGATGGCTTTTTGTGTGTGTGTGTGGCCTGTCCGACTCAAAAGCAGGGGAAGTTTAGAATAGTGACATCTTCTGTTTTCCCCAATGTTATCCAAGAGTCAAGAGCATGAAAACAAGACTTTATGAAATGATTTTAATGGAAGAAAAAGAGGGGGAATATTTCATTTGTTCATTGATCCATTCTTTTTTGTTTTTGCGGTACTGGGAATGGAACCCAGTGGCATTCTACCTCCGAGCTACACCCCTAGCCCTATTTTTTATTCTTTATTTTGAAACAGGGTCTCACTAAGTTGTGGAGGGCCTCACTAAGTAGCTGAGGCTGGTCTCAAACCTGCAATCCTCCAGTCTCAGCCTCTCAAGTACTGGGATTACAAGTGTGTGCCACCATGCCCGGAGATCCATTCTTTATAAAACTTTTATCGAGTACTAATAATATATGCCTGAAACTGTGCTTGGTACTGGGAATATAAAGGCTGAGTGATATGTGGTATCTTCCTTCAAGGAGATTGTGGTCAAGCATAAGGAAAATAGGCAAGTAAGTCAGAGCTCATAGGAACACGATAATATACTATAATAGGAGTGCACATAGAGTGCTACGGAGCACAGAGTGGGACATCAGAATCAGCCCAGGGTGGCTGTGGGGAGGGGGACTTGGAGCTAAGTTTTGAAGGCTTAGCATGAGTTTTGGAAATTAAAAAAAAAATTGCAGGAAAGGCATTCCAAACAGAGAACTGCACGTGTTCAGGCGAGGAGTCTAGAAATAGCATAACATGTCAGAGGAACCTCAAGTAGGTTGAAATGGCCAGCACAAGGGTCCATGCTGGGGAAGGGACTAAGTCAGTAACAGTCACTTAGCTATAAATATCCATGTTAGTGCAGCGGGTGAACCTGGGCCTACCAAGACATCCAGAAATAATAATATCTTATCTCCTCTGTGAATTCGAGCAAACTTAAAAAACTATTATGTGCAAAATGAGGGTAATAGTAAGATTATAAAAAGAGATGAGAGATGTAAAATGCTAGATCAATGAGAGTACTAGAAAATATTCTAGTTCTTTCATGATGAACCTGCCTTAAGTCCTTCTCCTGCTCTCTAGTCTCCTAGCAGTTATGAAACAGACTCTGGAAAAGCTGAACTATTAGGAGAATCCTTTTCTTCTATTTCTTCCAGGGAAGAATTACTTGAGCATCTTTTAACTATTTTATTCCATTACGAAATGTGGTGTTTATGAGTTCTTGGGCATCTGGGGCACCTTCCTGTAAAGTTTGGGTGATTTCTTGAAAGACCCCTGGGTCAAAAGAACTGAGTTCCAGTCTCCTTTCCACCACCGACACATACGTGACCTTGGGCAAAGCCCTTCCCTTGTCTTGGCTTCAATTCCCTCACCTGGCAAACAAGAGGATTAAATTAGATTACCTTTAAGATTTGTTCCAGCTCAGAAATTGGATGCAGGGAGCTTTTAGCTGTACCAAAATGAGTATTGAGACAGAGCTAGGATTTTTGGATTTTATTTTTATATCATACTAAAGAGGGGAAGGCAATTCCTTTAAAATCTTGGCAAGCAAGCAGAAGTGAGATTGCTCCATCTCTCCTTACCTCTCCTCCCACCCTCCTTTCAGTGTCCGACTCTGATTAACTCACACAAACCCCAAAGAGAAATACTGATGCTAAAAAAAAATCTGCTAAAAAAATATGTCCCTCTGATATTGTTAAGCTCTGTTGGAAAAGTTGGGGGAACAGGACTCTTAAAAGCCAACTGTTGTGAAACACATCATCATCATTTATGGATGTTTTCTGAAGCATGGGTCTAGCTATTTTAATCTCTCCAAGTGATTGGATCAGTAAGCTGCAACCCTCCGGGTGATATTGTCTATTGATGGCAAGCAGGAGTTTGGGTAAATGGTGAGGGTGGGGAATGGCATTTCCTTTTCCTGTCAGGGTTTCTGTAATTCCCTGACCTGAAAGAAATGCCTTGGAATTCTCTCTGAACGGGCCCTTTTAAGGCTCAGAAGGTCAGTATCCTGAGTAGCGAGGCTGGACCAGGATTAAGGTATAGGTAAATAACACATGAAGTGTTTCGGTGCACAAATTTAGGCCTCCCTTGGTCCATTGAACAAGAGTTCCTGAGATAAAATGAGCCTTCCTCAAAGCTCTAGGTCTCAATATGAACATTAAATCGGCCAATGATCGGATGCAACATGCAGATATCAGCACTTTTAGTAATTCCCAAGATACAGCAGTGTTTGTGTCTGCCATCAGTTTGAAGCCGATTTAAAAAAAAATGCTATAACCTGCAATCATTTTTCAAACATTATCTTTGCAACTTCTTTGTTCCAACTTAACTTTCTGTCCCAAAATGATCAGAATGCTCTCAGTGCCAGTACCAGACGCCTGGTCCCATCTGCATCTTATCTATCTTCCCTTCTACACATTTGAAAGCTCATCGAGCATTTCTTCTTCTTTTTTTTTGACCAGCATTTGATATTGAAATTTCTTTTCAGTTCAGCCCTCCTGTTCATTTCAATATGTTCATTTTTCAATAATGTGGGGCTTTTTTGAGGACCTACTATGTACTAGCCCCAACACAAATAGTGATACTATTATATATAATGTGATTTTAAAAAGTCTTACCTTGAGGTTCCAAACAAGTTTGACTTCTTTTTATTGATCTCCTCTTCCCTCTTGCTCCTCTTCTCTCTCTTCCTCCTCCTCTGCCTTTCCTTCTGTTTCATTTCTCTTTTCCTTTGTGGTTTCCCACTCTTTGGGGAGGGGCAGGATTTCCTGCTCAGAAGTTGGTTGGTTTCTGGGAGGAGTCAGAAGACCTGATTTGGGACTGAAACCAGCTGGTCTGCCACCTGATACAAGAAGGTGAAACTCAGGCCAAGGAAGAAGGCCCTTATGCTAAGACTTAGCTGGCAGCCAGGAGGCGCTTGCAGAGAGATCCCCAAGGGGAAGGCAGAATGGGCCAGTTCTGGAGCATCAGGCATTAGGGCTCCCCAAAGGGCAGAGGAACCCCCATTGGGCCCAGGATGGGAATACTTGGAAGTGGTCCTGGTTGCTCTGCAGATTCACCCATTACTATTGTTAGCGCTAAACATGGGGGAAGCGTCCCAGGCTGAGAGCCCTTGTCCCACCCTTAGTAGCAGGTGCTCACTCTGCTGACAAAGCCAGGAATCTGAAACAAGAACAGGAGCTGGGCAGGTTTTCCTTCCCCACCAGGAGAGACTCTAGCAAGCCAGTGCGCTCTGTGAGGCCTGCATGTCCGCAGATGGTTCTCAGTTATAAACTCCTTAGGGAATTGCTTATGTGCCTTTCAGACAATTATGGTAATCACAGCAGCAGGAGGTGGAGTGGATGATAGAGGGAGACCACAGTCTGTGATGGGACCCATAATGGATAAGGACTCCATAAGTGGAGACAGTAATTCCAACCTGACCCATATCAATTAATGATGCAAGATCACATCTCAGTCCAGAGGTTTGAATTCTTCTGGACTAAGGGGTGGACTACAGGAGATTATACATACATATATGTATTTATTAATTTATATATATGTATGTATGTATATACTTCCTTCATCCATTTATTTATTCACTTGTTCAACAAATATTCAATGAGCACCTACTCTGTTCCAGGCACTGGGCTAGGAGTTGGGGATACAGTCGTAAGCCACAGTAGACATAGTTCTTCCCTGATGGAGAGTTTAATCAACATGGTTACATACTGGGCCCTTTGAGATTCAGGGTCACGACTTTGGAGGAAGGACTGGAATTGTTGGGTACTAATGTCTCTTTTGGAGAAGCACCATTGAACAGATTTTGGATAATCATCCTTCTGCTTCTTAGTCAGTATGGGATATTGGTTCTTTCAAAGATCCTTCTGCTTGCAACATCTACAAATATCCCTCTCTATATGCTCCCAATTCTTAGAGGACAGTACTTTTTTGTTTTTGTTTTTATTTCAGTTGTTTTATCTAGAGAACCATAAGTTCTATTGATGTCTAGCTTTGTTGCTTTCTAAAACTCTCTGAAAACATCTAGCCACATATCAGATAATTTCTAAGCTGTCAGGTTCACATTTCAGTTAATTTTTTCTTGCTAAATTCCCTAATTCATATTTGGACTCATTAAAGGAACATAGGGGGAAAAAGACAGTATGTTCTTTACTTCAGATATTATGTCTACTCCAGAATACACTTTAAATAATTATTAAAAGTACAGTATTATATAATGTACATAATTGCATGTGCTCTACTCTTACATGACTGGTGGCACACTACAAACGCATGAGTTTTTAGTTTGCTTTATAATAGTATGACGGGGATAACATCACTAAGCAATAGGATTTTTTCAGCTCCAGTATAATCTTATGGCACCACCATTGTACATGTGGTCCATCATTGACTGAAATGTCATTATGCAACACATGACTGTATCTAATGAAATCCTAAACTGTGTAACAGATTTCTACTTGGCTTCCTAAGGTTTAGGAAGATATTTAGTTATTACTTAATATTATTCTACATCAAGGGTTAGATATAGTGCAAGATGATATCTGATAAAGCACAAGATTATATAGTTATATCAGTAGATCAGAGTTTTGTGGTGTTTCATAAAGAGCAAGATAAGTGATAGGTGTTTCACTGTGACCAAGTTTAAGAACTATTAGCTTCAACCACTATGTTAAGGTATTTTATGAGGCAAAATCATTAGTTAGATAAACTTAACTAAGAAATAGTCTTGAAATATAACAATACTAAATATAATTGAGAGCCTGGCATAGTGGTGTATGCTTGTAATCCTAGAACTTGGGAGGCTGAGTCAGGAGGATCACAGGTTCAACGCCAGGGTCAGCAACTTGTGAGGTCCTCAGCAACTTAGTGAGATCC
>PVJS01011368.1:17500-45918 GCA_004027185.1 Glis glis | reverse complement strand
TCTCTCTCTCTCTCTCTCTCTCTCTCTCACTCTCTCTCTCTCTCTCTCTCCTTAGTGAGGCCCCCCGCAACTTCGTGAGACCCGGTTTCAAAATAAAGTATAAAAAATAGGGCTGGGGGCGTAGCGCGGAGGTAGAACGCCCCTGGGTTCAATCCCTGGTACCGCAAAAAAAAAAAAAATAAGATAGTACACAGCCACAACCATAACAATAACAGGCCGTGGTCCTTCCATGAGCGAAATACGGGGTACCTCTGTCTCTACAGATAAAGCTAGGAGACTTTTAAAAACAGTTTCAAATACTTAGTGGTTGATTTTGTGAATTTAGTTTTTAGTTCAGAATTAACAAGATAAGTAAGCAAAGCAGTATAAAGAATCATTAATGGTAGACTCCTGTCTTAAAGCATTTCTTTTTTTTCCCCTGCTATTCATCTCTGTATCTATTTCTGCTGTTAAAAATTATTTTTGCAGACATTTCATTTTTAAACTAATTGTGGCTCTATTTAAAAATTTGATCCTGATAGATATATCTTTTAGAATGCCTTAATATTGATAGAAATATTAGTCAGATGTTAAGATTTAACTAAGTAAGGCAGCTGATATAATTATTAACTCATTTTTATATACCTAGGAAATCATGGATCGGATCTACAAAAATGTCATGAATAAAGTGAATGAAATGAGTAGTTTTCAAAGGAATCTGTTTATTCTGGCCTATAATTACAAAATGGAACAGATTTCAAAAGGACAGAGTACCCCACTGTGTGACAGGTAAGGATGGAGCCATCTCCTCGCCCACTCTCCTTCTTCCCTTTCCGCTCCTCTTGACGAATGAATGATTTAGTTCATTTCATCCTATGAATTGAGATATAAGAAATAAGTTTATTTTTAAAAGTCAAAAGGACTCTCCATCCTGTATTAAAGATTTGAAATTTTTCACTTAAAATTTTGTTATGTTTAATATTTCTGAGGACACTTAGGAATGATTTTAATTATTTTGTGAAATACTCTTTGTTTTAAAATTTCAGTATGAATATAAAATGATAACTCAATATGATCAAATATTTTATGTTTAAAATTATAAATGATGAGTTTTACCCCCAGCCTGTGTTTACGTAGTATTAATAGAGTAAGTCGTTTTATGATTTTCTTATTAAATAGTTTAGGAATTAGAAAATAAAAATATGACACTTAAATTATTTTTATCAGAATATATAGTTTTCATATGCTTCATATTATTTAGAACTTTACAAGATTTTTTCCCTGCCTTACTTATCTGTCTTAAGTGATATGTAAGTTGCTATGAAAATTTGTTAATGTAATTCTTAAAAATGATTTGCACTTAATCTTCACCTTTTTCAAAGTTCTGTGTGTGTGTGTGTGTGTGTGTGTGTGTGTGTGTAAAGATCAGACCCAGGGCCATGCTCATTATTAGTGTATTTTTAGGAAAAATGTCAATTAGGTGTTTGAATTGCCTTCTGTTTTAAATTCCTCCCAGATAATTTACCAGATTTTTTAAAAACAGTTAACCCTTTAAAACTTGAGTTAATGAAATTTTGAAGAATTAGATTGTGTACAAATATGAACACAATTCTAATGAAGTAAGTTAAAAATTAATTTGCTTTTAATAAAACTTACCATGATGAGATTGTTCAGTATTAACATAGAAATAATGATAGTGTGTGTGAATATATGTATTGATGACATATAGTTTGTATGTATACACACACACACACACACACACACACACACACACAGATGTAAAATGAATTGCTCTGGCCATAAATAAGGAATTTCCATTACTATACAAAACTAAATCTGACAATTTTGAATTCAAATGTTACTTGAAAAGTTCTTAAGAAATCATATGTTTTTTTACCTGGGTGAAGTACTAACAATTAAGATTTAAGTAGTAGGGTCATAAGAATCTCTTGAATTTGCTGTGTGATATCGGATAAGTCACTTACTCTCAAAATCTTGTAAAACAAAATTGAGAAATTAGTCTAAAGATTTGGAAAATGCCATTCAGTTTTAAAATCCTGTGATTCTCTGATTATTTTTTTTTAGATTTGTTTTCCGGAAAGTTCGAAGCTTGCTAGGTGGAAATATTCGCCTTTTATTGTGTGGCGGTGCTCCGCTTTCTGCAACCACACAGCGGTTCATGAACATCTGTTTCTGCTGTCCTGTTGGCCAGGGATACGGACTTACTGAATCAACTGGGGCTGGAACAATTACAGAAGGTTAGTGTTGTCCATACAATGTCCTTGAGGATCTATCAGAGTCGGGGGTGCAGTCCCAGGCTTTGTATAGTTTGAGTTGTTTTCTAAAAACATATTGAAGAGTAGTTAAGGGTTTTGTATAACAAAATAGTGGTAAATTCCAGGAACTATGATTGTTATCCATTTTTAGAATGTATTAGATGCTTCTGTAGTCATTCATTCATCTAGAAGAATTTTTCATATTATGTGATGTGTAATAATAAAAACTACTTGACATTTTGGAAAACAAGCTTTAGTAACAAGCACTGCTTACATTGTATACATTAATTTTCCCACACCAATTTTTTTTTTTTGTGTGTGTGTGTGTGTGTGTGTGTGTGTGTGTGTATGTGTGTGGTCTTGGGGATTGAACCCAGGGGCATTTTACCTCCGAGCTATATCCCAGCCCTATCTTTTATTTTTATTTGAAGCAGGGTCTCACTAGGTTGATGAAAGTCTCACTAGCTGAGGCTGTCCTCGAACCTGTGATCCTCCTGTCTCAGCCTCCCAATTACTGGGGTTATAGGCATGCACCACCATGCCTGGCTCCACACCAATATTAAACTACTTTTTTCATAGAAAAATTCAAGTTTTTTTTTCTAGTTTTGTGGGTAAGTGTTTAGGTAAAGCTCAGATTCAGCAGTGTTGATGGGAGCCTGTGTAAGTGTATCCACATAGCGTAATGCCGGAGTTTATCATGGTGATGTGGTTTAGGAGGGATCCACTACTAACCAGGGTTCCTGGCTGAATCCTATTGTGCCCCACGTAGCCTTTTTTAGAAAAGAGTTATTTTGCTTCTTAGTACTAGAAAAAGCTATGCTTCTCCTACTTTGTATTTTCTAGGTACTAATAGTAAATCTCTTAACTGAACATTTTTCCTTGTTTATCTTGAGTTCCTCTATACTATCTATTTGTTTAATTATTTATTTTTGGTACAGGGGATCAAACCCAGGGGCATTCTACCTTCAAGCTACACCCCCAGCCCTTTTTAGTTTTTATTTTGAAACAGGGTCTTGCTAAATTGCTGAGGCTGGCCTTGAGCCTGTGATCCTCCTGTCTCAGCCTCCCAAGTACGGGGATTACAGGTGTGCACTACCACTCCCAGCCTGTATACCATTCTTATGTCAGGTTTATTTTGCAGTACTTCTTCATCTTCCTGCTTTTTGGTTATGTTCTCTATATTCTCTATATTTTTGGAAGTTATTTATGAATATCGTTTATAGGAAATAAGTCATCATAAATACATACATATATGATTTCTTTTGTGGATACTTAATTTCTTCTGTTTTTAAGATTGAATGTGTGGAGCCAGGCGTGGTGATGCATGCTTGTAATCTCAGTACTTGGGAGGCTGAGATCAGAGAATCTGAGTTCAGGGCCAGCCTCAGCTACTTAGTGAGGCCCTCCGCAACTTAGTGAGACCCTGTTTCAAAACAAAGAACAAAAAAAAGGGCTGGGGGTGTAGCTCGGAGGTAGAATGCCCCTGGGTTCAATCCCCAGGACCCCCCCCCAAAAAAAGAAAAGATTGAATGTGTGATTAATCAGTAATAGTTTATAAGTAACATTCTTTAAAGCATTAGATATCAGCCTTCTATTTCTGATGTTTGAATGATCTTCCAAGAGAAGATATAACGCAGTAGTATTTCACAGGAGTAGGGAGGCTCTTTTCCTAGATCATTGGGCGCTATCAGTCTTCTTCTCTAGCTTGGCGCTGAGCTATCCCTGCATGAAGCTGAACAGGGCGTGATAGCATCAGCTAATGGGAGGGAGGCTACCTTGGTCTCATTTTGAAACAGTGATATGTGGGGAAAGATGGAGAGGTTGCGGTGGAGTGCCGTGAGGCTGAGCAAGACTGTGCATCATGCTTTAAGATAGGGGCTCAAACCCAACCAACTGGGCAGCTACTTCAATAATTAAATGGGCTTTGATATAGGAAAATTTGATGGGAAAGGATTCTGGGGGAGCTGGAGCAGACGTGCCTCCTCTGTGGGCCCATTATTAGTTGCTGTACATTCCACACTTGTGTGAAAATTGTCAGTTTTTAAAATGGCAGTAGCTAATTCAGATTTTGAAGAAAGCGTTGTGGGTCAAACAGTGCACTTTTGCAGGCCACACACCCTATGTTTCATATTTGTGACTTATACTTTTAAGAATTCTCTGGGGATATCGGAGCTTTGGGGACAAATCATTGTTTTTAATAATTTAGAAAAATAAAGCAACGTGTTAACTACCATTCTCAAATATGTCCCCCTCCTTACATCTTAGTGTGGGACTACAATACCGGCCGAGTGGGAGCACCATTAGTTTGCTGTGAAATCAAATTAAAGAACTGGGAGGAAGGTAATAACCTGCTTAAGCCACAAGCATTAATTTTTTTATAAGATTAAAATTTAAAATAGAAGTATACTTCATTTTTAATCTTATTTTAAAATATAAGACCACTCACAAGTGCTCATTTTTGTTCTTTATAATAGTTATTTTATCTAGAGCTTATGAATGCATTTATTTTGCCTGTTTAAAAATGGTTCTGTAGAATTATAATTGTTTTTATTTGTTTAATATTTTATTATATAAATGCAAGTAAGATTTATGGCAAAAACGTGAGAAATATACTGAGTGAATAATGTTAATAAATTAGGAGTGATCGTTACTTTATTTTATAGAAGTAAAAGTATAAGATTTATTCCATGAGGAGTTTCACATGCTTTTTCTTTCTTTTCCCTGAGGGCTTCAACCTAGAATTACCAAAAGGATGTTTTTCCTGTAATTTCATAAAAGTTTGTTTCTTGTGTTATTTAAAATACAAATCACGTTTTGAAAATCCTGTTTAGTCACATTAAAGTGTACACATTACCTATAATTGATTGGGATGCACCTTTCCTGTATACAAAATAAGGATAAAGGTTCTATGGCTTTGATGTCATTTTCCAACTTCTTTTAGCAGAATTAATGAAAATATTCAATAATTTAAAGCTTGGAGTCAGTCTGGAATTATCTATAAGAATAAATCTTCTAAATATATAGTAGTTTAGTTTTATACATAGACTTGTTCTATTATTTAATGCATGACTTAATACTTTTATCGCTTTATTAGTATATTTAAGACTACAGAACCTTTAAGACAGTTTGTGTACTATTTTTAATTTATGTAATTGATGGAGCATATTGGATTTAGAGTATAATTTTTTTCTTGGAAAAACTAGTAGCCTAAAAGCATAAATGCTTATAGTTAAGCAACTTAAATTTTTCATCTAGTTTTTATATTGATAAACTTTGTCCAATCATAGGGTCTGCTTGGTTTCCTTTGGGAGACTATGGTTTGATTAAAATAAGAAGATAGTCCTATTTTTAAACTGAGAGTTTTGATTTTTCATGTGATACATATGGGGATAAAAATAGTGAATTAACTCTATAAATTATTTTTTATTAGGTGGATACTTTAATACTGATAAGCCACACCCCAGGGGTGAAATTCTTATTGGTGGCCAAAATGTGACAATGGGATACTACAAAAATGAAGCAAAAACAAAAGCTGATTTCTTTGAAGATGAAAATGGGCAGAGGTGGCTCTGCACTGGAGATATTGGAGAGTTCGACCCAGATGGTTGTTTGAAGATTATCGGTGAGCTGTTGAATATTTTTTCTGAAAGTGACTGTTTCTGAAATGGTTTTATTCAAGAGTACCACGTGTTTAGAGCAACTGTTGTACAGCGTAACAGTATATATTTATGCAATGTTGGCGTGATCAGCTACATCATCCCTGGAATATAAACATTTTTAACAGGGACTGAGGGATTTATAAGGCTTGACATACCATGAGGTCTCAAAAGCTGTTCAGCAGCGGTAGTGTTCTTAATTACTATTAGGTAACCTTAATTGTTCTACCTTAATTGTTCTTTCGTGCCTGAGTAGGGAATGCTCATTTTTTGTGTATTCTTTGATGGCTAAAGGTTATTGAGCAAGGCTGTCCTGTCTGACCATAGTCCTTTCCTTGCCCAAGAAAACCAAGGAAATCCTTGCAGCTCAAGTACTGTGGCCCAGATGAACCAGAAAGCACCTCCCCCAGCTTCTCTCTTGTGGATTTTGTTTGTTTGTTAATGGCTTCTCTATCTGGGCATGCTAACTAGAAGCCCAGGAAGAGATGAGAGACTTCCCTCCACTTACTCCCCATACCGGCCCACGGCTTTAGCTCATGAGATATGCGGAAAAACTGTGCTTCTTTTTCTTTCACTGTCCCTGTTACTACATTCATCAATCAGCACTGGACCTTTTGCCACCTGTACCTCTCTGTTATCATGCTTGCACCCATAGCCCCCAGCGCACCTCTAGAGCATGACACTGCACACATAGCCCCCAGCACACCTCTAGAGCACGACATTGCACCCATAGCCCCCAGCACACCTCTAGAGCATAACACTGTACCCATAGGCCCAGTGCACCTCTAGAGCACGACACTGGACCCATAGCCCCCAGCATACCTCTAGAACACAACACTGCAGCCATAGCCCACAGCGCACCTCTATAGCATGATACGGCACCCATAGCCCCCAGCGCACCTCTAGAGCATAATATGGCACCCATAGCCCCCAGCGCACCTCTAGAGCATGACACCACACCCATAGCCCTCAGCGCACCTCTAGAGCATGACACCGCACCCATAGCCCCCAGTGCACCTCTAGAGCACGACACTGCACCCATAGCCCCCAGTGAAACTCTAGAGCACGACATGGCACCATTACCCCCAACCCACCTCTAGAGCACAACATCGCAACTATAGCCCCCAGCGCACCTCTAGAGCACATCGCAGCCATAGCCCCAGCGCACATCTAGAGCACAACATCGCATCTATAGCCCCCAGTGCACCTCTAGAGCACGATACCACACTCATAGCCCCCAGCGCACGTCTAGAGCATGACGTGGCACTCATAGCCCCCAGCACACCTCTAGAGTGTGACATGGCAGCCATAGCCCCCAGCACACCTCTAGAGCACGACACCGCACCCGTAGCCCCCAGCACACCTCTAGAGCACGACACCACACCCATAGCCCCAGCGCACCTCTAGAGCATGACACCGCACCCATAGCCCCCAGTACACCTCTAGAGCACATCGCACCCATAGCCCCCAGCGCACCTATAGAACACAACACTGCAGCCATAGCCCACAGCGCACCTCTAGAGCATGACACCACACCCATAATCTCCAGCGCACCTCTAGAGCACGACACCACACCCATAATCTCCAGCGCACCTCTAGAGCATGACACCGCACCCATAACCCCCAGTGCACCTCTAGAGCATGACACCACACCCATAGCCCCCAACGCACCTCTAGAGCATGACACCGCAGCCATAGCCCCCAGCGCACCTCTAGAGCATGATGACACTGTGGCCATAGCCCCCGGCGCACCTCTAGAGTACACCACCACCTAATTACTGACTGCTGGTCTTTCCAGACCACTTTCTTGGTGAAGACCTTTTCGTGGCTTCTGGGAGCTCAGTTCCAGCCCCTGTTCCGTGGCTGTGGCTCACCTCCTCCTCTTTTCTTCAGCTGTTTTCTTCCTTCTCCTTGACAGTGCAGTAATTCAGCTGACCCGCTCTGGCCTTTCCAGTGGGTTCCAGGGCCACCTGTCACTGTTCCCCTAGGACTCTGCTCGGGCTTCACCTGGAGGGATTATTTTTTAAACCACAGGTTGGAGAGACTTAATGCTTAGCACCATCATATCGGGTTGACATGATGTTTTTGTGTTGTGCCTCTCTCCAGGCAGAGCGCGAGCTTGCCATGGCATTCCTTATCTTTACCTGCCTGGTATTAGTGAATACCAGAAGCATGCATGTTTGACAGAATAAACCTGAAGCCCTGACGATGGGCTCCCTTAAATAGAAGTGAATCCTTTTTCTTTTAAAAGGATATATTTAATTGTATAAAAATTAGGGTCTAATTTTGTTATGTACTTTTAATTTTAATATAACTAATGCTTAATTTAGCAAACTTTTAAGTAATTTGATGTCACATTATTTAGGGCCTCGCTAGTATTTATATGTATTAAAGGCATTATTAAGAATTCTCAATGTTTCCCCCTTCCTGCCTTTGTTTGTCTTGCGCAGATCGTAAAAAGGACCTTGTAAAACTACAGGCAGGAGAGTATGTTTCTCTTGGGAAAGTAGAGGCCGCTTTGAAGAATCTCCCGCTGATAGATAACATTTGTGCATATGCAAACAGGTGAGAAAGTGGGGTCTATGCCGCTTGTGCTTATTGTTTATTTTTTGTGGTACTGGGGATTGAACCCAGGGACATTCTACCTCTGAGCTACACCCCCAGCCCTATTTTATTTTTTACTTTGAAATAGCATCTCACTAAGTTGCTGAGGCTGGCCTTGAACCTGTGATCCTTCTGTCTCAAGCCTCCCAAGTACTGGGATAACAGGTGTGCACCACCGTGCTGGCTATTGCTTATATTTAAAACTCTGGTTTTGCCATAAGCATTTCCAACCTACGTGGGCCGTTTGTAAAATTATTTCAAGAAATCTTCTCTGATTTGTGGGAATGGCCTCTTCCTCCTTATAGCCATTAGCTCTTTCTCTGGGATGCTTCCCTTCATCTTCCTTTGTGTCTTTTTTATTTGATCTCTGTAGTGTCCTATGTGGTAGAAAGTTAAAGAAAATAAAGCCTTTCTTCCTGGTGCCTTGGTACCCCTAGCTACCTGTTCCTCTGCACAGGGAAGCTTCACAGAACCAGCCCAGAGGAAAGTGTCCTGCGGCAGTCCACTGTTTAACACTGACCGCTCTGCTTCAGCCGGAGCGTGCTCAGGCCCTGTGCACGGCGGGCTGCCTCCCTGAAGCCCTGTTAGCTCTGCTTAACACACAGCATCACCGCTCACGATGATGAAGGCAGCTAGGACGGGGAGTTTAAAGTCACACCCCAGAACTGCAGTCTTAGGAAACGTGCTGGAGTTTAGGGTTAGAGCTCTGATTACATTTTCTTCTACAGTATTGCACATAGTAATTATTTTCCAGTGATAATATAATGATCGGATATTTTGTGGGTAAGCCTAGGAAGTTGATATAATTATTTTGGAAAAATAAAATCAGTCTTTGTTTTTTTTTTTGGTACCAGGGATTGAATCCAGGGACATTCTACATCTGAGCTATACCCCCTGCCCTATTTTATTTTTTATTTTGAAGCAGAGTCTCACTAAGTTACCGAGGGCCTTGCTAAATTGAGGAGGCTGGCCTCGGCCTCAAACCTACGATCTTCTATCTCAGCCTCCCAAATACTGGGATTAGTACTGGCTCAGAAAAATTGGGAGTTGGGCATGTGTAATCCTAGTACTTGGTAAGGTGAGACAGGAATGTCACAGGTTCAAGGAAGCCTCAGCAACTTAGTGAGATCCTCAGCAACTTAGGGAGGCCCTGTTTCAAAATAAAAGTAAAAGCCGGGTGTGGTGACACATGCTTGTAATCCCAGTACTTGGGAGACTGAGACAGCCTCAGTAACTTAGTGAGACCCTGTTTCCAAATAAAAAATAGGGTTGGGGATATTACTCCAAGACAGAATGCCCCTGGGTTCCATCCCCAGCACCACCACAAAAAAAAGTAGTAGTGAAATAAAAAGGCTTACAGATATAGCCTGGAGGTAGACTACCCCTTGGTTCAATCTCCACTACTAGGAAAAGAAAAAGAAAGAAAGAAAGAGAGAGAGAGAGAGAGACAGACAGACACTGAGAGACTTTGGGGTATAGCTAGAGTTCAAGATGAATTTTAGGTTGAATATCCCTTATCTGAAATACCTAGAACAAGAAGTGTTTCAGATTGTAGAGTGTTTTGGACTTTAGAATATTTGCACAGACTTTACAGGTTGAACGCCCTGTCCATTCATGTATGATGCCTCTGCCCTCTGACCAGCCATTGGTGCTCTCCTGGACTTGACTTGTATGATACTAAGCGGGACGGCGCTTCCCCTCTTGATGCCCTTGCCCTGTCTTCACGCTGCTGTTTATAGTCTTCAAAAAGCGTCTACCTTTGGACTCGCTCACTTCCTTCACGAAATACAGATTGTCACCATAGAAGAAAATATAATCACACCATTTTGATTTGCTGCCATATTTCCTTAGAAACAGTTTCTAATTTATGTTAGAGTTTATTTTTGTTTTATTTGTTGCCATGAATTACTGATTTTTTTTTTTAGAATTCAGGGGCATTCTACCTCTGAGCTATACCCCCAGCTCTGTTTTATTTTTTATTTTGTGAAAGGGCCTCACTAAGTTGCTGAGGCTGGCCTCGAACCCACGATCCTCTGTCTGTCTCCCAAGTGCTGGGATTCTGGCATGAACCACCATGCCTGGCTTAGAGAAGAATTTTTTTTGTGTGTGGTATGGTACTGGGGATTGAATCCAGGGGCATTCTACCTCTGAGCTACACCCCAGCCCTTTTTTTGTTTGTTTTGAAACAGGGTCTCGCTAAGTTGCGGAGGGCCTCACTGCATTGCTGAGGCTGGCCACGAACCTGCGATCCTCCTGCCAATTACTGGGATTACAAGCAAGCACCACCATGCCTGGCAGAGAAGAATTTTTTACTATTTATAATTTTCTTTTTTTTTGTGTGGTACTGGGGATTGAACCCAGGGGTGTTCTACCTCTGCGCTATACCCCTGGCCCTATTTTTTTATACTTTATTTTGAAACCGGGTCTCACGAAGTTGCGGAGGGCCTCACTAGGTAGAGAGAGAGAGACAGGGAGAGAGAGAGATAGAACTGAGGCTGGCCGCAAACCCGGATCCTCCGGTCTCCGCCTCCCAAAATACTGGGATTACAAGCGTGCGCCACCACGCCCGGCTTATAATTTTCTTTTTAAAAATGTGTGCATGGGCCGGGTGTGGTGGCGCACGCTTGTAATCCCAATACTTGGGAAGCGGAGACCGGAGGATCCGGGTTTGCGGCCAGCCTCAGCCACTTAGTGAGGCCCTCCGCAACTTAGTGAGACCCTGTTTCAAAATAAAGAATAAAAATAGGGCTGGAGGTGTAGCACGGAGGTAGAACGCCCCTGGGCTCAATCCCCGGTACGGCAAAAAAAAAAAGTGTGCATGACATTATTCACATTAGTTATATATACTTGAAATTAATTACAAAATGTCAAATTGAGGTTTATTTAGCAGAGAACTCTGCTAAAGTCCTGGAATGTATTATGAATCAAACAGTAAAACTGGCCGTTGCGTGAAATTAGCATGCCAGTACCAAGTGTGGAACGTGCATCTTTTTTTAAATAGTAAGTTGCACAGTGTCAGAGTGATCAGTAGTAGCTGTAGTTACACAGGATACCATTTTGTTTCTTAGCTAAGTTATCCTTTATATATTTCAGTTATCATTCTTACGTCATTGGATTTGTTGTGCCAAATCAAAAGGAACTAACAGAACTAGCTCGAAAGAAAGGACTTCAGGGGACGTGGGAGGAGCTGTGTAACAGTAGTGAAATGGAGAACGAGGTCCTCAAAGTGCTCTCTGAAGCTGCTGTTTCCGGTGAGTGTTCTCTTAAACTGATTCTAAAACAGATGGCAGAGCATACTTACGTCCATTTAGCCTGTTACGTCCTAAGAGTTAGGGTGTGTCCTTTCCCACTCAGAAACCATTCTACCATTAGTAGATGGAAGCATACGTACTCGCCAACCTCCCATTCACCCCTGCGCAGGACACACAGATCACCCACCACACCAGCTGACGCACACGGCCCTTGAAGGCCCTCGTCTTGTCCGTCTTTGTTTCCTGGGGTGGCCCTTTCTCCACTCGTCTCGGCTGTCTTGAAGTCCTGCCGAGTCTGCTGGCCACACCACCTCACAGCAAAGGTCCAGAACTCCTTTTGGGATTTTACACACTGTTGGTGTACTGGTCGTTAGCTATACTGGTATGTCCTATATCCTCTTTTTCTTCTGCTCCAAGACTAGTTTAATATTGTTGATTTAGTAAAAAATAGCTGTGTCTTTTGAGTTAAGCATTAAGTATAATGCAAACATTCATTTTTATTCTACTTGAATATGTTACATAAGAATAAAAAATTAAATTTGCATTTAACCAAACTGAAATTATATATTTTGGAGTATATCACCCCAAATATAATTTTCGGGTAACTTAAAACCATGGACTGATGCTAAACAATTGATCAAATTAATTAATGGGTATACATTAAAAACTGACATCATTTCTAAGTAAGGTGGGATACTGAAACATTAAAAATTGAACCTAATGTATTTTATTTTTATATTTGTTTATTTATTTGTTTATTTATTGGCGGTACTGGGGATTGAACCCAGGGGCATTCTACCTCTGAGCTACACCCCCAGCCCGATTTTTTATTCTTTATTTTGAAACAGGGTCTCACTAAGTTGTGGAGGCCTCACTAAGTAGCTGAGGCTGGCTGTGAACCTGGATCCTCCTGTCTCAGCCTCCCAAGTACTGGGATTACAAGCATGCACCACCACGCCTGGCTTTTTTATATTTATTTCAACAGCTTTATTGAGATATAATTGACATAACCACACAACTCATCTTTGTGTGTGTGTGTGGGAGGGGCTACTGGGGATTGAACCCAGGGGCATTCTACCTTTGAGCTACACCCCCAGCACTTTTTATTATTTGTTTGGAAGGTAAGGTCTTGCTAGGTTGCTGAGAGTCTCAACAGGATGCTGAGGCTCTCCTTGAACCTGCAATCCTAGTGTTTCAGCCTCTCAAGTACTGAGATTATGAGTGTGCCCCACCATGCCTGGCTCAACTCACCCATTTAATATGCACAATTAAATGGTTTTATTGGTATGTTCACCAAGTTGTACAACCATCACCATAATTTTACAACATTGTCATCACCCCAGAAGAAACCCCATGTGCATCAGCAGTCACTCTCCCTTATCCCCCAAATCCTTACCCTTTAGCAACCACTAAAGGGTTTTCTGTCTTAGAGAGTGGCCTGTTCTGGAGAGTCTGTGTGAGTGGAAGCATGCCTCTGGGACTGCTCTTTTACTTGCATAATGTTTTCAGAGTTCATCCATATTGTAGCATGTATCAATACTTCATTCCACCTTTTTTCTCTTTTTTTGTTACTAAGATTGAACCCAGAGGCATTCTACCTCTGAGCTACACCCCAGACTCCTTTCTCCAGCTGGCCATGTGGCTGTCCTGTGTGTATTTTCCTAAAGCCTGGGTTGAGGTAGTGTCAATACATACTTAAAAAATAATTTTGAGTCAGATCATAGAATGCAGTGCAGAGCAGATTGAAATTTTAGAAACGTTGACTTGATGGTGTCCCTAGATCTCAGTGCTGTCGGGCTCCTCTCTGCTGTGATGTACTTTGCTGACTGCGCCCATGTTGTTTTTCCTCTTGCAAACTATTCCTGAAATACTTTTCATCTTTAAAGACTCAGAACTGGTATTAAACTTGTGTGTAATCTCTATGTTTACTTTTATAAGTTAGAGTTCAAAGACAGATTTTTTTTACTCCCAAAGCACCTTAATCCCTGTAATTTAGTGCATTTCTTTTTTTTAAATTGTAGTAAAAAAACATGTAACATTAAATTCATCATCCTAACCATCTTTAAGCATACAATTCAGTAATATTAAGTAGTATATTTATATTATTATGCAACAGATCTCTAGAACTTCATCATCTTGCCGAACTGAAACACTATACCCACTAAACACTGATCCCTCTTGTGTCCCTTATGTCCTCTACTGTCTTCCACCTGTTAGACTATTTAAGGTACTTTATACATGGAATTGTATGATATTTGTTCTCTCGTGACTTGCTTATTTTGCTTAGCACAATGTCTTCAAGATTTATCCATGTTGTAGCATGTGACAGGATTTCCCTCCTTTTTAAGGCTGTATAATATTCCATTGTGTATACATACCACATTTTGTTTTGTCTGTCAGTGGATATTTGGGTTGCTTCCATCTCTTGGCTATTATGAATATTGCTGCATTGAACACGGTGTGCAAATATTTCTTTGAGATCCTCTTTTGAATTCTTTTAGATATATATTTAGAAATGGGATTACAGGATCATATGGCAATTTAATTTTTTGAGGAGCCTCCATGACTACTAATTTACATTCCACAAACAGTGTATAGAGGTTCCCTTTTCTTCACCAGTACTTGTTATCTTTTGGCTTTTTAATAATAGCCATTCTAATAGGTGTAAGTGGTATCTGTTGTAGCTTGGAACTGCATTTCTCCTATGATTATTTATGTTGGGTATCTTTTCATACGCGGGTATCTTTCCATATGCTTGCTGGACATTTAATATCTTCAGAGATTTGTCCATTCAAGTTCCTTGTCCAATGTTTAATCAGGTTATTTGTTTTTTGTTTGTTGTTACGTCGTAGAAGTTCCTTATACATTCTAGATTTTAACCCCTCCTCAGATACATCATTTTCTCCTATTCTGTAGTTTATTTCTTTGATCTGTTGATTGTCTCCTTTGACTTGTGGAGGTTTTTAAGTTTGGTGTAGTCTTGCTTTTCTTTTTTGCCTTTGTTGCCTGTTCTTTTAGTGTCATATGCAAGAAATCATTGCAAAGCTTAGTGATGTGAAGCTTTTCCCCTAGGTTTTCTACTAGGAGTTTATAGTTTTAGGTCTTCAATCCATTTTGAGTTTCTTTGTGTATGTGGTGTAACATGAAGGTCCAGTTTTATTTTCTGCACGCAGGCATCGCAGCACCACGTGCACTCCCAGTACACGGCAGCGCTCCAGGCTGTGCTGAGTGGCAGTGGCACGAGTGAGCCACATCGTGCCTTGCTCCTCATAGCACAGGGAGGACTTCACTCCTGGACCACTGACTATGACATTCATGGTAGTTCTTCATGGATGGCTTTTATTATGTGGAGGTGGTTTCCTTCTGTTCCTAGTTGGTTCAGTGTTTTGATCAAGAAAGGGTATTGAAGCCTGGCGTGGTGGCGCACGCTTGTAATCCCAATACTTTGGGAGGCAGAGACCAGAGGATCCGGGTTCGCAGCCAACCTCAGTGCTCTCTCTCTCTCTCTCCCTGTCTGTCTGTCTGTCTGTCTCTCTCTCTCTACTTAGTGAGGCCCTCCGCAACTTCGTGAGACCCGGTTTCAAAATAAAGTATAAAAAAATAGGGCCGGGGGCGTAGCGCGGAGGTAGAACGCCCCTGGGTTCAATCCCCGGTGCCGCAATAAAAAAAAACAGAAAGGGTATTGAATCTTTTTTTTTTTTTTTGGTGGCACTGGGGCTTGAAGCTAGGGGCGTTCTACCTCCAAGCTACACCCCCAGCCCTGTTTTATTTTTATTTGGAAACAGGGTCTCTCTCGCTAGGTTGATGAGAGTCTCACTATTTGCTGAGCCTGGCTTTGAACCTGCGATCCTCCTGTCTCAGCTTCCCAAGTGCTGGGGTTGCAGGGGTGTGCCACGCCCGGCTCTGGGTGTTGAATCTTGTCAAATGCTTCCTCAACAATGGAAATGATCATGTGGTATTTAATCCCTCACTTTGTTAATTTGGAACACTACATTGATTTTTCTCATGTTGAATCATCCTTGCATTTCAGCTATAAATCCTGCTTGGCCTTGATGTACAATCCTTTTAGTGTGCTGTTGAATCTGATAGTATTTGTCTGATAGCATTTGTCAAGGACTTTGCATCAGTATTGGTCTCTAGTTTTCTTGTGTCTTTGGTTTTGGTATCAGAATATTTCTGGCCTTATAAAATGAGTTTGGTCATCTTTTCTCACCTCCAGCTCTTTGCAAGAGTTTAATGAGTATTGGTAGTCATCTGTCTTTAAATATTTGGTAGAATTCTCCATTGAAAATGTATTGTAGCCGGGCGTGGTGGCGCACGCTTGTAATCCCAGTACTTTGGGAGGCGGAGACCGGAGGATCCGGGTTTGCGGCCAGCCTCAGCTCTCTCTCTGTCTCTCCCTGTCTGTCTGTCTGTCTGTCTGTCTCTCTCTCTACTTAGTGAGGCTTCTGCAACTTCGTGAGACCCAGTTTCAAAATAAAGTATAAAAAATAGGGCCAGGGGTGTAGCACGGAGGTAGAACGCCCCTGGGTTCAATCCCTGGTCCGCAAAAAAAAAAAAAGAAAATGTATTGTAAATTTCTAAAACTGCATATTCTCGTGATGTCTCATCATCCTATAAACAGCCTGTGAGCAGGCTGCCCGGGCAGCCAGGTGTGCCGGTGTGCCGCAGCTGGTCCCTGTCCAAGTCCCCCTTCTCGCCCTCCCCTGGCTGTGACCCACTAGTGAAAGCCCTTCACACCTTTTGCTTGTGTACTCCAGTCTAACTTCCACTAAGGCGTGCACACACGTCCGCACTTTGGGCTCCTCCCAGCGCGTCCGTGGGTGACACGCCACACCACGCCGTGCCTTTCTTTTTTTAAGATCTGTGAGCAATAGTTTTTCTCACTTTGACTTTCTTATGCCTCTCTGTGGAATTATTCTGTATCTATACTTGCCCGATCATCAGAAAACCCCATTTTAAGTAATGTAATTGTTTCTTACCACACAGAAGCCATTTGGTCCTGGGCTTTTCTTTGCTGGGATGTTTTTGATTATGCTTCAATATCTTGTTATAAGTCTGTTAAGAGTTTTTATTTCTTTATGATTCTGTCTTAGTAGATTACATGTTTCTAAGAGTCTACATTTCTTCTAGGTTATTGAATTTGTTGGCATTTAATGTTCATTTCTAATTTTAGTTATCTTTTTTAGTCTAAGTGTTTGTCAGTTTTGTTGATCTTTTAAAAAGTCAACCATTGATTTAGTTGGCTTTTAAAAATTGTTTTCCAGCCAGGCGTGGTGGCACACGCTTGTAATCCCAGTACTTGGGAGGCTGAGACTGGAGGATCGCAGGTCCACGGCCAGCCTCAGCTTCTTAGTGAGGCTCGCAGCAACTTAGTGAGACCCTGTTTCCAAGTAAAAAATAAAATAGGGTTGGGGGTGTAGCTCAGAGGTAGAATGCCTCTGGGTTCAATCCCCGGCACCACATACACACACACAAAATGTTTTCCTGTTATCTCTGGTTTAATCTTTTTCTTTCCTGCTCATTTTGGTTTAGTTTGTTTTTGTAGTTCTTTGAGTGTAATGGTGGGTTGTTAGTTTGAGATCCTCCTCCTTTTAGTTCCCACATATTTATATATTTCCGTATATAAATGCTGCTGTTGGTTTCCAGTTTCTCTCCATGGTGGTTGAAGGACAGTTGCAGTCCTCTTACACTGGGGAGACTGTGGCTTCCTGCACGCTCTGCAGGAGAGGACGTCCCACGTGTGCTGGAGAGGAAGGCACATTCGTCACCTCATTCTCTGAGGACTGACCCTTTTACCATTAGACAGTGTCCTTTGGCTCTTGGATAAAAGTATGGACATGCCTCTTCAGGTTCCTGCTTCCATCATGAATCTTTTTTATGTGTCATTTTTAGCCTATGTCTGTCCATAGGCCTAACGTGAGTTTCTGGCAGACAGCAAATGGTTGGATCTTGTTTTTTTCTGTTTGTAATCCTTTTGGCCAGACTGTCTTTTAATTGGATATTTGTTCTGTTTAGATTTAAGGTAATTGCTGATATGAACAGACTTGATATTGCCATTTTGTTAATTGTTTTCTGTAAGTCTTGTAACTTTTCCTTCTTTTGTTGATTTGTTTCTAGTGACTTGTTTCAATCCTCTTATTTATCTTTGTGTATTTTCTATAGATTTTTTTGTGGTTACCAATACAATTACATAAAATGTCTTACACTTAAAACATGTTGATATCAGCTTACCTTCAGTCTCATATAAAACTCTATTTTATATTTCTACCCTTCCTTTAATGTTACTAGTAACACCAATCACTTCTTTTTTTATTGTGTATCCATTTATATAGAGTTAGTCAGCTTTTTGTCACCGTGTAAAAATACCTAAGAAAAACAACTTAACGAAGAAAGATTTATTTTGATTCAGTTTCAGAGGTTTTAGTCCATGGTTGGCCAGCAAGGCAGAACATCATGGTAGAAGGGTGTGGTGGAGGAAAGCTGCTCACCTCCTGGCAGCCAGGAGGCAGAGAGAGGGGGGGGGAGGAAAGGACTGAGACAAGATAGAGTCTCAAGGGCACAGCCCTGAGGCCCCACTCCTTCCCCTGGACCCACCTTTCCCAGTCCCCACCTCCTCCCGCCATCCATCCAGACTGTGAACCCCTCAGGGGCCTGGTCACTGATGAGGTCAGGGCCTCATGATCCCGTCCCTCCCCAGAGCCCACCTCTGAACACTGCTGCGCTGGGGGCCAGCTCTTCAGCACATGAGCTCCAGCTGTGACAGTAGAGTTATGATGAATTTTTATGCTTTTACTTTTTAAACGTGATTTATGCATCTAAGTTATATTATTTCTAAGTTCTGTTTGTATGTTTACATGTAGGAGTTTTACATTTCCATATGGTTTTGTGTCACTGTTGCCGCCCTTTTGCTTCAATTTGAAAGATTCCCCACATCATTTCTTATATTTAGGGCAGGTCTAGTGGTGATGAACCCTCTCAGATACTGTTTATCTGGGAAAGTCTTAATTTTTTCTTCATTTTTTTTTTTTTGCGGTACCGGGGATTGAACCCAGGGGCGTTCTACCTCCGAGCTACACCTCCGGCCCTGTTTTTTATTCTTTATTTTGAAACAGGGTCTCACGAAGTTGCAGAGGGCCTCACTAGGTAGAGAGAGAGAGAGAGAGAGAGAGAGAGACAGGGAGGGAGGGAGGGAGAGAGAGAAAGAGAGAGAGCACGCGCGCACACGAGGCTGGCCGCGAACCCAGATCCTCCGGTCTCCGCCTCCCAAAGTACTGGGATTACAAGCGTGCGCCACCACGCCTGGCTTTTTCTTCATTTTTGAAGGACAGGTTTACCAAGTAGAGTATTCTTGGTTGGCAGTTTTTTCTTTCTCCCTTGTGAGCACTTTGAGTTTTATCATCCCACTCCTTTCTAGCCTGCAAACTTTCTGCTAAGAAATCTGTGACTCTTTTTTTCTTTCTGCTAAGAAATCTGATAGTCTAATGGGCCCTCCCTTGTACTTGATGTACTTCTGCTGTTTTGAGGAGTATGTGGCTTTTGACAGCTTGATTATAGTGTGTCTCAGTGTAGTTCTCCTTAGATTTATTCTAGTGAAGTGCGTTCAGCTTCTTGAATGTATGTTCATTTCTCTGCTCAGATCCAAGACGTCCGGGCCATTATTTCTTCAAATAGCCTGTCCTTTTTGTCTTGTTCTTCTTTTTTTTCCCCTTTTTGCTCCTTTGCCTCAGTAATTTCAGAAATCCTATTTTAGTTCACTGATTTATTCTGTCCTTCGGTTCCAGTTTATGGAGATTTAATTTGGTCTTTTTAATAGGTCATATTTCTCTTTCTTTTTATGTCTTATTGTTGAGATTTTGGCATTTGAAAAATTGGCTACTTTTTTTTCATCTTTGCAGTCTGGTGTTGTAGTGGGAAGCTTTGTCCAGTCAGCCCAGCTGGAGATCCTGGACCCATCTCAAGCCTTTTCTAGGGATGCATCCTCTGGGTGTTGGGCGTAGTCAGACTGAAGAGGGCTGGCAACTTTTCTAGGGATGCATCCTCTGGGTGCTGGGCGTAGTCAGACTGAAGAGGGCTGACGACTTTTGCTCAGGAGCGACTCCTGTGTCTGTCTGTGATGCTGAAGCCTCTCAGAGTGCAAGAACTCCATGTGGAGTGGTTTCTGGATTTCTCACACAGGCAATAAATAGGTCTGTAGTGGATGGTGTTGATGTTGATTGATTGATTAGAAGTTTCCCACATGAATGACACGGAGTCAGAATGATTTTTGGAGAAACAAGGTGGCTGGGGAGGAGGGAGATATCTCTCCTACCTTCCTTCCACTAGTGTCTTTCTTTTATTGAAGGTTATAACCAAAACATTGTAAGAATGATTAATCACAGGACACAGCAAAGCAGTCATGGGATGAGTCAGGAGAAACATCAGGGAAGGAAAGGGGAAACAAGGAAGCTGTCAGGGTCCCCGCTTATCATCAGGGTCTGTGCCTATCATCCCATTTGGTCCTTGGGAACTTGTCTACGTACAAACAGTTCCCACTTGGTTGGGCAGCTTGTGCCCCTCCCAAGCCAGACCAAGATGACCTCAAAGCTGATGACCAAGAAGGCTTCCAACATAGGTCCATCTATTACTGTTGAGTCGCTGTCTCTGGCAGGGGTGGTGGTGGTAGGAGCTGGGTTTTCCTAGTCTGTCATCCTTCTGACGCCCCACCCCCACCCCAGCACTTTTCATTTGTATATGATTATGGCTGGGTGTTCACCTGCTTCGCCTTGTTGCCTTGCATGCTACTTGTAAGTGGACACTATTCGTTGTTACAGGTTTTTTTTTGTGTGTGTGTGGTACTGGGGATTGAACCCAGGGGCATTCTACCTCCGAGCTACACCCCCAGCCCTATTTTTTTATACTTTATTTTGAAACAGGGTCTCACGAAGTTGCGGAGGGCCTCGCTAAGTAGCTGAGGCTGGCTGCGAACCCGAATCCTCCGGTCTCAGCCTCCCAAGTACTGGGATTACAAGCATGCGCCACCACACCCGGCCTCGTTGTTACATTTTTCTAAGAGTGCTTAGTAAAGCACTGTACACATGGTAATGTTTCAGTGTTTTTTGAATGAAAAATAAGTCAGCCTTATTAAGGACATGTGTTTCTGCAGCCTGCACCCCTCAACTTCCCTCTGATGCTTTCCTTTCCCCCTCCTGTCCTCTGCCGTTACGAATCCACTGGATATCAGAGAATGCTGTGAACTCAGCAGCGCATAGGTGTTCTATCTCCACCAGTGTATGGTGAATATTCTGCTTCGGTGTCGAGAGTCTCTTTAAACTTTATTATTTTTTATTTTCTGGAATAATTGTTCTCTTCAAAATAAAATCTACCCCTTCCTCTTCTTGGATCCCAGCCCCTTGAGGCACATGGTTTGAGTGTTTCTTCTCCAGCAAATCTAGATGCATTGTTTGTCCACCTTGTACTACAACTTGCTTTTTTAAAAAAATCTACTACTATATTGGATACCCATCTAAATCTAACTTATTTTTAATGACATAAATATTTCATTTTATATCTATAACATAATTTAACTCAGTCACCTATCTATAGGTATTTGTTAAACATGTTTCTATTATAGTTCTCATACTTTTTTTTAAAGTTAACTAGTATTTTGAGGGATCTAGTGTTTAGAAGTGAGATCCAGGAGGCATTCATTGGTTGCACATGTCGGTGGGTACGTCACAGGGGAAGTTATACCATTTGCTAAGAACTTTACTTGTACATGTTTAATACTTTTGCTTTTTTTTTTTTTTACTCACCTTAGCAAGTCTGGAAAAGTTTGAAATTCCAGTAAAAATTCGTTTGAGCCCTGAACCATGGACCCCTGAAACTGGTCTGGTGACAGATGCCTTCAAGTTGAAACGCAAAGAGCTTAAAACGCATTACCAGGCGGACATTGAACGAATGTACGGAAGAAAATAATCGTTCCCTTTTGCTGTCAGTTTGCTACAGTGAGCTCAGATCAAATAGGAAAATACTTGAAATGCATGTCTCCAGCTGTGAGGCCGGCTCATTCCTCTTATTAAACCTACACTGTTATTTCTCACGACATCACCATTTTTAACTGACAGGATTAGTAAAATATTAAGACAGCAAACTTGCGTCTGTCTCTTTTTTCTTTTCCCCCCTCCAGTTCACTGTCACCTGTGACTATACTTGTCAGTTGGAGCATTTTTCTGAATCATATTGAGGAAGCAGTGATTTTAAACCTCAAGTTTTTAAACATTTATATGTTCTGTATAATGTTCAGTTTGTAACTTTTTAAAGTTTGGATGTATAGAGGGATAAATAGGAAATATGAAAATCGGTTATTCGGGGGGCTTTTTTACTTATTGTATTTAAAAATACAAGGGTATCAATGTGAAATTATGTAAATTTCAAATGCTTATGAATCAAATCATTGTTGAACAAAAGATTTGTTGCTGTGTAATTATTGTCTTGTATGCATTTGAGAGAAATAAATATACCCATACTTATGTTTTAAGAAATTGAGATCTTGTGAATATATGCCTGATAGTGTCTTCTTTATATATTTATTTTTTATTAGAAACAAAATGTAGTTTGGTTGGCGCTGCATGGAATGAAGTAACAGGAGAGGAGTGCGCTTTAATAGTGAAGGAGGTTGCACCAGTTGACAGTCAGTCTCCAGTAGCTTACGACCAAAATGGTCAGTATTTTCTGTTTAGCTGTTGACACTCAGAAAATATCCAAAATTAAATAGGAACAATTCTAAAAGACAGGGTGGAATTTTAAAAACAAAGGATACAAAGTTGCTCTTTAAGTCATTGACCATTAGTTGTCTATATTTATGAACACATTAGTTGTGGAAAATTATTCTACCCAAACTTTCCTTCTTTTAGTCTAATCATATATTTCATTTTAAAATTAGGGATTTTAAAAAAGTTTGCACTGGTGTACGTGTGTGTGTGTGTGTGTGTGTGTGTGTGTGTGTGTGTAAGAGAGATTCAGTGGTGGTAGCTTATTTTAAAAAGCACCTATCTTTTCTTTCTACCATAATCTTTCTATATTAGAAAAGGAAATAATTTAGAATGCTTGTGATAATAGCATTCTCACTAAGATACAAGAGAATTTAACTTTATAATGAGGTAAGATTTGTAGATTTTCATGTCAGTATAAAAGTTGTTTGTGGTTAAAAAATGTATGATACATAGCCTTCATAGGTATTGCTTGTCTTGTTAATTCTGAATTATTAAGAATAGTATTGCATCAATTAAGATATGTTCAAATTAGGACTTAAAAAGTCAAAGGCAGCCTGGCGTGGTGGCGCACGCTTGTAATCCCAGTACTTGGGAGGCTGAAACCGGAGGATCGCAGGTTCAAGGCCAACCTCAGCTACTTAGTGAGGCCCTCCTCCGCAACTTAGTGAGACCCTGTTTCAAAAATAAAGAATAAAATAGGGCTGGGGCTGTAGCTCGGAGGTAGAATGCCCCTGGGTTCAATCCCCAGTACCGCCAAACCAAAAAAAAGTCAAAGGCACTACATTTTTCATGTCATACTAGTTATTTGATTCTTAGTTGCTTTAGGCATCAAAAGGCAAAAAAGAAAAGATAAAAATAAATACGAAATGTAGATCTGTGTGAGAGTGGGTGGGGAGAGGAGATGAGACATTGTAGTTTTGGTCACATCAAAAACAACTATCTGGAGACATTGCAGTACTGTGTTTTGTTTTCAGCTTTTCTTGTATTCTTGTATGTTGGTACTACGTTTTGGATGCTTTTGTCTTGTCATAGTTTAAATTTTAATCTTTGAGCAAACTGCCAAAAAAGAAGTAAACATAGAGAAGAAAGTAATGGAACTTCTCTATCAGGATGCCGTGGTGTAAAACTAACACAGGGAGGGCGGGGCATTTGTTTTTGATGCTTTGTCTTTAGAATAATAATTGCTTGTGTTTAAGTGATTAAAAAAAGATTGCAGTTATTTAAAACAAAAGCATTAATGCTTTAAAGCAGAGATTCTGGGAGTTGTGACATGAAACAGTGTCAGAAGCTAGCCCATCAGGATTCAGGGGAAAAAGTTTCTTTTCAGAAACATCTAACTAGCCTGGTTTAATCTATCAAGTTCCATTTGTTTTCTCATGTGTTTAAAATTTATAATTCCTTTCAGCCCTAAAATGTCAGGTGGCCGGTGTCAAATGTCACTGTAGAAGATGGAATTAAGTAATCCCCTTTCAAACAAATCACTCTCTAACCCAGGCCATCCTTAGTGACTTGAAAAGTAAAATTCTTCAATATTCCCTTTTCAAGATGGAAAAACTGGTCAGTAAAAACAACAATAACAAAATACCCACCCAACAATTATTCTATTTTACAAGAAATGCTGGTTTAACCAGCTGATACTTGAGGACAACTAAGGAATTTCAAAGTAAACTGCTAAATCTAATATGCATAAGAAATTAAAGTGTGGATCCTAAAAGAATGGTTCTTCAGAACCACCACCCCTCTTGGAAAAAAGAATCCTTCAACATTTCACGTTACAGTAAGTTTAGTTCAGACCGTAGACCGGTGACCACCCGCCCACCCCTACCGGTATACTTTTTAGCTTATACTTCATTACAAAGTTTTTACAGACAATAGAATAAAACTGAAAGTGGTATCTACTTTCTAAATACTACTTTGTTTTTAAGTAACTGGAGTCGATATCCATGGTATTCTCTAAAGCTTGTATTTTTTCAGCAGTGTTTAAAAGTAGATTAACCTGTAATAACTGTTTGTTGCTAACATACTGAAGATTTTACAGTTTTTAGACAATTAGTCCCTGTGATACAATTTTGAAAAATTTTTGAGAAAAATCTGATGTGTGGCTTCCTTTTATAAGAAACTTATGTACATCTGTCATGTTTTAAAGGGGGATCCACTTTCAAACAGTGTACATATTGGACCACACTAAAGTGTAATGCATCCTTTCTATACCTGTTATTTACTGTGAGTTTATTTCCATTGTATTCTTGGTTATTACCGTTTCCTGCCTGAGTTAGTGCATCATAAAGAAGCTGCATAGCTACATGGTATGGATTATTTATTTGTATCTTGACACGGTGTTTGAATAAAGATATGTAAAAATTAAAGTTTCTGACATTAAGGTTCAATTTTTTTTTTCCAAAAAATTGAAAAAGAAAAGCTTTTTCAATAGAAGTCAAACTTTAATTGACCTTCCGAAATAACAACAAGGGGTTTGGAGGATTATCTTTCCTGACCGACCAGTCCAATTGAAGGGAAGTCTTTAAACTCTAGAAACTCTGTTCCTACCTAATTTTCTTTAGTGTTCTGTAGCCTACCTTGCCCCAGCCCTTCCTGAGTTTCTTCTTTCCATTCTTCCCTCTTAGTTTTGACTGTACAGAATGATCCGGTTATGGGTGGTGTCACACCACGCCCTGTCTCGAGGCAGAGCAGGCATTAATGGTTTAACACAGGTGCTTCCTACTCTCCCAGCCTGCTGCTTGGGCTTCTTCTGTCCAGCCTGCTGGGTCGGCATGGCAACAAAGATAAGATGAAGGCCAACACTAGGAAAGTTACAAACCTTAAAACTTAGAAGGCCAGGGGCCTGGGAAGAGCTGAAAAACACAAACATTAACCTCTCAGGTAGATGCTGACAAAGCAGGTCTATTGGCCTGGTAACTTAGCAACCCAGATAAGGAAGACCAGACAGGACAAACCTTATTTAACACCCGGGAGTAGGGGGGGGGGCATCCGCATTCTGCTCCATTGCGTTCTCCTCAGAGTGATGCTTTCTCTCTCTCTCTCTTTCTCTCTCTCTCTCTCTCTCTTTCTCTTACCCCCCCCCCCCGAGACATGGCACATTACTCCTGCTTTTATAATAAATCTTTTTGCCCTGCACTACATTCCCATTGCTTGCCCTGGCTCTATTTCCCGGCCCATGATATCTATCTGGGTTAAGGAAAAGAACTCCTGGTGACCACCGAAACTAACACAGAAGATATGGCATTGCATTTTAAAGTCAATGCTGATAAAAATGGATTATAAATAAATTTAGCATAAAAGTTTGTGGGATAGAAACAATATGGCAGCAATAGAATACCTAATTTTTATGTCAACATTTAATCCTATGTGGGAGGGACAGTTTATCATGCAGTAATATCTCAAGCTGACCCCTTCCTGCCAGTCAATGTTTCTGGCAAAACTGGGTGTATGTAACTTGATAGTAACATACTTTTATAAAAGTATGTCTTCAATAACCATATAACCTAGTTAAGGGATGTTTAGGTTAATATCTGGAAGCTTCCTTTTTTTTTCTTTTTGCATTAACAAGCAGTTGTGTCTTACTGCTCTTTATTGACTTTGCTCAGATTATTTTAAAACATTAGTTGCTTAGTATTTCTACCACACCAAATACATGTATGACTTTAGGATAAAGCGGGTCTGTATTATGCATTAGTCAGCGTTCTACTGCTGTGACAAAATGGCTGAGAAAGTCAGCTTAAAAAAAGGAAATGTTTGGGCTTCTGGCTTGAGGTTCTCAGTCCAGGGTCACGTGGCTGTGTTTGTGGGTTTGTGGTGAGTCAGAACATCATGGTGGGAAGCCTGCGGAGGAGCCCACCTCCAGTGGCCAGGACACAGCAGGACTGGCGATGGTCACGGCACCCTGTTCAAGGGCAAGCCACCAGTGACCTGTCCTTCCAATACGTCCCACCGCCTCCCAAGAGCGCCACCAGCTGGGGACAAGCTGTCAACACATGAACCTTGGGGACATCTCAGACCCAAATCATAGCAGGTTCTTGACATGCCTTGTAAATCAGCGGGCTGCAGGCAGATACACAGCTAGATTTCAGTAATAAGATGCATTCGGTCTGATAAGGGAAAGAACAGTCTAATCCCCTCAGTCAGTCCACATGGGAGTGTGCAGACTGGAAGGTCCCGCTCACTCAGAATCACCCCTGGAGACCCAACGCCGTGTTCAGAACTGTTGAGTGAATTAGAATTTGAACAGTTGCAGTGACAGTGCACAGATGTGTCCTCCTCCAACGCTATATGCCTTTTTCTAGTTCAAACTTTTGTTCAGAAGGCTTTGCAGAGAGCCTGGGGTGGTGGTGTATGCCTGTAATCCCAGTATTTGGGAGGCAGAGAAAGGAGGATGGCAGGTTCGAGGCAAGCCTCAGCAAGTAGTGTGACTCTCAGCCACCTAGTGAGACTGTTTCAAAGCAAAAAAAAAAAAAAAAAGTTAAAAAAAATGGGCTGTGGTGTAGCTCAGAGGTAGAATGCCCCTGGGTTCAATCCCCAATCTCTCTCTCTCTCTCTCTCTCTCTCTCACACACACACACACACACACACACACACACACACACACACACACACGGCTTTTCGGCAAACCCCCATTAGTGTCCTAAGTCAGTGACACCTCTGAGTAAGGTTGACTTTGGTGGGCTTCATTCAGAAGCAACTTCTCCCATGTGGTGGTTCCTTTTTTTTTTTTTGGCGGTACTGGAGATTGAACATAGGGGCATTCTACCTCCGAGCTACACCCCCAGCCCTATTTTTTATCCTTTATTTTGAAACCAGGTCTCACGAATTTGTAGAGGGCCTCACTAAGTAGCTGAGGATCCTCCGGCCTCCGCCTCCCAAGTACTGGGATTACAAGCGTGCACCACCACGCCTGGCTGGTGGTTCCTTTTGATAGTAGTCCTCAGTCCTTGATGACAGATGGAAAAGTTATTCTCCTGTGCATTTTTTTGTTACCCAATAAAATGCGCCTCACTTTTCTGCACGGATTACGTTTATAGACACAGTTTCTCTCCCCTGTGTGTTGTTTGATGCTGAAGTTTTTCCATGTTGAGGGTATTTGCAGGTTTTCTCTCTCGAAAGTATCCTGTGTCCTCCCACGTTGAGAGGAGCGGTGACCGCTGCGGGGTTTCCCACACTGTGCGCCTTCACTCCCGTTGTGGGCTCTTGTTTTGTCAAGAGCAAGCTCAAGTGAAAATTTCTTCACATTGACCACGTGTGGAGTCCCCCCGTGAACTCCTTGCTGGTGGCTAAGGGTGTGTCATGGCCAAAGACTTCCCCACTTTCTTCATATTCATAGCTTTTTTGGGGGGGTTGTTGAGGATCCCAGGGGCATTCTGCCTCTGAGCTATACTCCCAGTCCTATTTTATTTTTTACTTTGAAATGGTCTTGCTAAATTGCCGAGGGCCTCGCTAAGTTGCTGAGGCTGGCCTTGAACCTGCAATCCTCGTGTCTCAGCCTCCCAAGTACTGGGATTATAGGCCTGTGCCACCACGCCCAGCTATATTCACAGCTTTTAGGTGTTTGGTTTGTTGGTTTGTGGTTCTGGGTATTGAACCCAGGCCCTTCTGCATGCTAGAAAAGCACTCTATACCACTGAGCTACATCCCCAGCCCGAATCCTCCAGTCTCAGCCTCCCAAGTACTGGGATTACAAGCCTGCGCCACCATGCCCGGCACTTAATTAATTTTTTATTGGTGTGTTACAGTTATACACAATCATGGGATTCTTAGCAATATATTCATAGATACACATGGCATAATTTAATCTGCTTCTAAACCTCATCAGGACAGCCAGGTGCAACCGAGGCCCATTACATACACGCTCAGGAAGCTGATCTTAGGAATACTCGAGAACTGGGG